>DWMW01000110.1:0-11967 GCA_018246335.1 Papilio thoas cinyras
TTGTATCATCTATCCATGGGTAAAAGGAGATGTGTGGTTGGATAGTTCGGTACCAGACTCCACAGGCTCTGGATCTCACGTCAAAATATTCTTGCCATTTGGTTTTGCATACGTCTTTAATACTTTTAAAATGTTCCGTATAAAACGGTAGGATGTGGAATGGGATCCCGTCCACAGTCGCTTGACGAGCTAGTAAACCGACTTCATTTCTTAATACTTTGCTGTGTGATGGGATTCATTGAACTTTGATAATTTTGTTACGTTTTTGTAACCTCAGGATTGATTCTAATATAGCATAGGCAATCGGTGTTCCTCGCTTTTGCGAGGTACAACGAGCCAAATGTTGGATCAAACTTTTGGAATCAGTCAGAATCACTGATTTTTCTGACTCGCTCGAAGCGGCGTAGGCCAGGGCTTCTGCGATTGCGACCAATGCTATGTTCATGATGCATATATTAGAATCAATCCTGAGTTTAATGTTATAGCCGAACATGTCGGACAACAGTGTGATGCGTATACAGTTTTACCATTACAAAACATTATGGTTGCGATTTATGTACGAAAATCTTGAATGTATGAGCGCACCTTGGACTCCCACAATTGGCGATAGCTGCCCCGCTCTGCCCGAACCGTCGGTGGACATGTCGATAATCTGGGATCCTTTGAGAATCATCAAGTACGCGGTTTCCTCTGCAATCGAAGAATAACTATATCATTAAAATGTAAATAAGTGAAGAAAGTGAAATAAATGAAGAGCTTTACTTCAGTTAATTATAAGCTGCGCTAAGTGTTTGTGTGTTCAGCTGATATGGCACACCCTGTTTATAATCTTCGAGTCTAACATTCATAAGTAAGATCGCAGTAAACCAAAGAGATTAAGCTTAACAAATGGAATAGGATAAGAACCTTCGATGCATTTTCCGTCCGGCAGCAACTTGAAGCCCGGTTTGCAGATGCAAGTATGTTGCGCCGTCTGGTTGGGGCTGAGCAGGCAGAGGTGCTCGCAGGGGCTGTCCCTGCAGGGCGAAGGGTACTGCGGCTGCAGCGAGGGATGGTGGACGTGGATGGACAGCGGCTGTGAGATAAGGTGCGACACCACCGTCTGGTTTGTGCCCTTGAACTTGTGCGCCGACAACACTCTGTTCAGCTGGCGGTCCGTCCAGTACAGCGTGTCCTCGAACAGCGTCAGCGAATGCGGATGCAGCAGGTAGTGACTGCCGGCGAGCACCTGTTGCCGTCCTGTGCCGTTGTAGTAACAGAAATCGATAAAATCTAATTTCGAATCTGCGAAGTAAACTCGTTGCGTGGCAGTGTCCAAAGTTAGGCCATTAGGCCAATATATCTTAGTGGTTATGATGGCCGAACGTTGCGTACCGTCCATACCGATTCTTTCGATGCGAGGATTCTCTCCCCAATCGGTCCAGAAGAGCCATCTCGCGGTGGGCGAAGGGTCCAGGCACATTCCTCGCGGTTGCGTGATGTTACCGCTCAGCAAGGTAGTTCTCGCGCTGCCGTCCTCTTTCGCTACCTCGATCGTATTCAGCTTGCTGTCCAGCCAGTAGATGTTTCCACCGACCCAGTCGTATGCCAGGCCCTCCACCAGGTCCAGGCCGGTGGAGATGATGACTTGAGGTTCGCTTCCGCGGTCCAGCCGCGAAATTTTTTTAAGCTTCATGTCTGACCAGAATATAGTCCCTGTGTGCATGTTCGAAGCGGTGGCCACGACGTTCTCCACGTTAATGGGCACGCGCTCCAGACCCTGCTCGTTGAGGTCGGCGACCAGTATGGAGTGCCTGTTCGATATGATGAGGAAGGCGCTCGAGTGGTTGTTGGCTTTGCAGGAGTGTTTGTCAGTATTTAGCCGGTAGCCGTCCACGCAGCTGCAGAAGTAGGACCCCTTGGTGTTAGTGCATCCTTGCGAGCAGAGGCCGGGCGGTTCACACTCGTCCACATCCTTGCAAGTGAAGCCGTCGTGATCCAACTCCTCGCCCGAGGGGCACAGACACAGCGGGCCATTAGGTGTTTGCTTGCATCCGTTGGAACAGAGGCCGCTTTGGTGCTCGCATTCGGCGAAATCGCAACTCGCACCTGTAAAATGTACATTTAATACATTTCAATAAACAAATAAAAATGACAATTATTTATTAAATTATTAATTTGTTCGTTTACCTTCGTCGGCCCCGTTCGGACAGTCGAAGCTGTTATCGCAGACCTGGGTGAGGTTGACGCAGCGGCCGGTGACGCCCGGACACTGCCACTGCCCAGACGGACAACTGAAATGCATCATGCACCATTAAAATATTTTTTTCAATCGATTGTAAAATCTGTAAGTTTTAAGAAACTTTTGTACCACCAAAATTAAAATTACTTTACAATACACACAATACGTTAATGTTACGTCATTTATAAAGAATGTCTACTATGGAGGCTGTTAATGTGCATGGCCTGGCAGATATTTTGATCCGCTAAGGTGATAATAGTGCATAGAGTAGGGGGCGAAGGTAGGAGATACCGGAATGGCGGTGGTTTGCAGGCGTGCGCTGCGCTTTCGTCGCTGCCGTCTCCGCAGTCGTCGCGGCCGTCGCACACGGCGGCGCGGTACACGCAGCGCCCGCTGTCGCAGCGGAACTGCTGCGGCCCGCACGACGTCGCGCCGCACGTCGCCGGCTCGTCCGACAGGTCCTCGCAGTCAGGCGTACCTTTTGGGTAAAATTAAATGAAAATTATATTAATGTATTTGCATTTGCGTCTTTCTTTCTTTTGATTTACAATTCATATAGACCGTGCGAAATCTGCGCTGTGGGTGACATACCGTCGCAGTACCAGGTGCTAGGGATACAGATCCCGGAGGAGCGGCACTGCGCCTGTTTGTCGGGCGCGCACTGGTGCGGGGCCAGTGCCGGGCAGCCCGCCTCGTCGCTGCCGTCGTTGCAGTCCGGGATACCGTCGCACTTATATGCCTCCTGAGACGAGTAACGAAAATGCAATGTGTATTTTTAGCATGTATCGATTAAATGTATCACCTAATGTTAATTTCAAAAATATTCTTGAACCCTACGAATACTTGAAACAAATACATATATAAAAAGTATAAGTACTAGTATACAACTGCGCCATCGAGGCGGTAGATACTGAGCCAGTTGTAATGTAACTGCATTAGCCAGTCTCCGCGACAAGAGGTGTGTGCGGCGTGTGTGCGGTCGGCAGGCAGTGGCGCCGCTAGCGTATAGTGCGTACCTGCACGCACTGCTTGAGGTCGGCGCACTTGAACTGGGTGGCGAGGCAGGAGACGGGCGGGCAGTCGGCCTCGTCCTGCTTGTCGAAGCAGTCGTCGTCGCCGTCGCACACCCACGAGGCCGGGATGCAGTGCCCGGTGCGCGGGCACGTGAACTGAACGGGAATGTTTTACATTTATTGCCTCACTTTTTAAAATATTGTAAGAATTAAAAATGTATTTTTAATAGACTTCTTAACTACCGTTAAGAAAAAGTTTATTGCGACCTAAACGCTGCAATTGTCTGCCATCATTATTTTTCAAAGGCAGTCTTAATAAACTACCTGACCTTACTTACCTTTTGTATAGTAAAAACGCAAACGAAGGACGAGTGGTCAAGCTAGTCTAAAAAAGCTTAAGTAGCTAGTACAGGACTCTCACTGGACGAAATGTGATCTTTGATGAAGCGGGTTATCTGCTGAGGTCTACTTCTTTAGCTATGAATCTACATCAATCGGATGTAATTTAAAAAAAAAACATATCTCACGCCTGTATTCCCCTAAGAGGTAGGCAGAGGTGCAACTAGTGCCATACACATTTCGCCATATGTTTTCCGTCCCTTAATGTGATAGGGTACCGTCATATCGGGCACAAATTTCAAACTTCGGGCTGAATTTGTAATGTTATTTATATTATAGAATCGTCATGAGCGCAATTTATCTGAAAGAATTTAAGCATTAGAGTATTCTAAAGCTTGTGTTGACGTTATTCTTTACCCAAAGCAAATGTATAGTGATATTCTGAGCGCGACATTCAAGGCCACAGTGGTGATTACCTGGAAGTAGGCGCAAGTCTTCTCGGCGCAGTGCGAGCCCTCGTCGGAGCCGTCGCCGCAGTCGTTCTCGGAGTCGCATTTCCAGGTAGCGGGCACGCAGCGGCCGTTGTCGCACTGGAACTGTGACGCTCCGCACGTCACGTTCACGCAGCCCGACTCGTCGGAGAAGTCACCGCAGTCGTTCTCCGAGTCACACTTGAACGTCGCCGGGATGCAGCGCCCCGACTTGCACATGAACTCCGACGAGCTGCACGTCGTCTCTGTTTAAATAATATACCATATAAAATATGGTATATACATACATATGTAATCCTGCTTAGACACAAAAGAGCAAAAAGACTCACTGGTGCAATTCTGTTCCTCGTCGCTGTTGTCCAAGCAGTCGTCGTCGCCGTCGCAGACCCAGCTCTTGGGGATACATCGCTGGTTATTGCAGGTGAAGTCCCAGGAGTTGGGACAGGCCTGCAGCGGCGGTTCAGCGCTGGGGTCAGCGATGCAGCTGGTACTGTCGGCCGCCAACTTCTCTCCATACGGACACCCACACTTCACCGTCAGCAACTCCGTGTTATTTCTCGGTATGGCAAAGCAGAGCTTCTGGCAGTTTCCATTGTTGCGGGCACACGGTTGCATGGGATCTATTTTTTGAACCTCTTCGCTGTAAACTTTGACTCCGTACAGGCGGTTGGTTTGTGGTTCCCTGACCATTATGTCCTCCTGTTCGCCGGTCAACTTGTGCAAGCGGACGATGGCGTCAAGTCTCCAATCGGTGATGTACATATAATCTTTGTAAATAACTATTGAAAAGGGATGCCTGATCAGTCTCGAGTTGATAGTGCTGACATCGGTGCCATCCAGCTTGGAGTGTTGCACATGGTCGAGCAGGGCGTCGCACCAGTAGAGGCGGTCGGCGTCGAAGTCTATGGAGAGGCCGTTGGGCCAACCCAGCGTCACATTCTCGAAGACTAGCAGCCCGCTGCCGTCAGTATTCGCTCGGCTGATGTTCGCCGGCCGATCCCATTCCGAGAAGAAGATAAAACCTTTGTTGGGGTGCACGACGATGGCGCGTGGCCTTTTCAGGTCTTTGAGCAGCGTCCTTTTGTAGCTGACATTTCTCGTCGACAATACATTGAGAGTTCCTTTTCTAGAATCGATATAGTACAAATTTTTCGAAGCCCAATCGACGGCTAAACCCTCGACGCCCTCGTTTTGAGACGCGAGGACTATTTCTTTGGTCGTACCATTTCGGTGAACTCTATAAATGACGTCTTGAAGAACGTCCGAGTAATAGATGTGCTCATCTCGCGAGTCGAAGTCCAAGCCCACGAACCTGGCGCGTCGCGAAACGACCGGAAGAATGGCCTCGCTGAAACCTTCGATGACTGGATCTAGGACTTTTCCCTTAATAAACCTCTGTTGAGAGTACATCAGGAACTCCTTCACGAGATCGCAGTTTCTCAAGTCCGTTTCCAATCTGTAGCCTATGTTACAGGCGCAGCGGTAGCCTAGGCCGCCGTTCTGCAGCGCCGTTACGATGCACATCTGCGAGCAGCCACCGTTGTTGTTGCCGCAGGGATTGTTCACAGACGTCTGTTTCAACGAGTGGACCACGGTCACGGCCTTGGGGCTGATGATATCTTTCATCTTATAGATGGCCTGTATGCTGCTAGCACCTTCGTACTTACTCACAGAACTGATTCCTTGCTTCGTGCTGTCAGACCAGTAAACCCTGTCTTCGAAGAGCGCCAGTCTAGATGGGCTGGGGACTTGCTGGCCCCTCAACACGAGGAATCTGTAGTTGCCGTCATAGTCCACGGTCTCGATGTAGTCCAGCAGCGAGTCGCACCAGAATATCCTCCTGGCGATCGTGTCCACCGCGATACCGGATGCCTTGTACGTCGCTTCCGATACTATGGACTTAGCGTGAGTTCCGTCCATATTTGCTCTAATGATCTAAACAGAAAATACAAAATTTAATTAGATACAATAAAAAATAAGGTGCCCTGCCGACGACAACAGTATGCCGGCACTAGTGATCATTGACATTGACGATATTCCAAATGAGCTTCAAATAGTAACGATTGGTTGCAATTGAAAATAATGTATGAATAGTGTCACTATTACAGCACACCTGATTGCTGTCAGCGATGAACATGAGCCCGAGCGTGGGGTCCAGCGCCAGGTCGTTGGGGCTGGAGAGGTTGGCGGCGAGCGCCACGGCGTGCCAGCGCCCGTCCAGCTCGAACACGTCCACTTTCTGGCCGAGCGCGTCGGCCACGTACAACTTGTCGCCCACCCAGTCGACGGCGAGCGCCACGGGCGCCCACGAGCCAGCCAGGGTAATGTCAGCGCCGTACGAGGTGATGCCCGCCGGAGCGTTCAGCGGCTGCGAGTGGATCTGGAAGACATCGCTTTGCGGTTACCTTCTTTACGTTCTCCGAATATGTCTCAATATAATCTAACACATTATTGAACATATCGAAAATCGTAAATCTAAGGAGATGGTATCGAAGTACCGGGGTAGACTTATTAGGGCTACTGACTTTTCGTGTCTTGAGGTCGGACCAGTACAGCATGTTGCGGCGGTAATGGAAGTCCAGGCCGGCAGCGGCTGAGGCGTTGGCCAGCTGGAGCGGCGGCGCGGGCTGAGCGTGCGCCAAGGCGTCGAGGCGCAACACGCCGCGTGCGTGTGCCAGCGCCAGCCACGCGCCTGCGCCGCGCGCGCCGCACCGCCCGCGCTCCTCCAACGTGTAGCCCGGAGCACACGCGCAGTTGTACGCTGCCAGGATATCGACTTGTTGTTAACGTGATCGCGACGAATACCGTCGATTATGGAATGGTGAAACGTTTCCTCCTTGTTGAACATAACAAATGTGGTTTATTATATTTTTCTTCCCTTCTATGAAGTTAATTGTGTCGCTGTAGATTTATTAAAGCGATAACGTTTGTGTAATTTTGTATCGTCCAAAGAAAATGGGTCACTCGTATTTCTGTTCACCTGTTCTTGAAGGGGACGGTTTTCAAGTTGTCCAATCGCTTCAATCACATTTTTATACTTTGTAAGGTATGCTTTTTCATATATACATAAATTTTGTTATATTTGTTATATTAAACTGAAAGTTGAATTGTTTGCGAATCTGACATAAACATACTGCAGTAAATGTCAAATAACTGGTGTGGAGATATCGGCCATGTTTATAACACCGTTATAGTAGGTTGCAGAGCTCTATAACTTAATAGCTGCTTATAGAGAGCTATAACTTTTTATGAATAAGACCGTTAACATTACTTATAAACTTCTCTTCCTCAGTACTCTGCCAAAGACTAGTTATATAACAATTTTTTTTTTCAAAGAATGTTAAGGCAGACACGTGTACTAACAACCCGGCGTGTTGACGCAGAGTTGGTGGCAGGGCCCCCAGTCTCGGCATTCGTCGCGGTCCACGCAGCTGCGGCCGTCAGCCGCTAACGCCAGGCCCGCGGCACACGCACATGCTCCGCCGCTCGGCGACGCCACGCACTTATACTCGCACTCCAGGGCCGGGCACGACGACGTCGCTGCAATATACACAAACATGTACTCTCGTGGCTCGCACCGATCGCGGGCGCAGTGCGGTATAGGCACTAACAGCAGGCGGACTCCTCGTCGGCATTGTCCTCGCAGTCGCGCTTGCCGTCACACAGCTGGGCTCGCGCGATGCAGCGGTGTTGGCCGCCGGGCGCGCCGCGGGGGCACAGGTACTTGTTGTCAGGGCAGGCGATGGCGGTGCAGTTGGCCTCGTCGCTGCCGTCGCCGCAGTCACGGTACCCGTCGCACTGGTACGTGGCCGGGATGCACAGCGCGTTGCTGCATCGGAACTGCCCGATGTGGCACGGCGGGAAGCCTGCGACAGGCGATAGACAATGTTTTATATTACTCAATTTCACAGTAACATTGTGCTTTACTAATGAATTTGTAAATTAAAATAGGATTAGAGTCTCCCACGATACAACTCGAATAAAAAAACCATTTTTTGTGTACTCACTGCAATGCGCCTCGTCCGAGTTGTCACCGCAGTCATCGGTGTGGTCGCACTTGACGGCGGCGTCGACGCAGCGCAGGCCGTTGGCGCAGCGGAACTGATCCAGTCGGCAGGCCAGCGTCTGTCCCGGGCACTCCGCCTCGTCTTTGCCCGTGCGGCAATCCAGATACCTGGGCATCGACATAACGTTAGGTCAACGTAATTCGGCAAAGTCATTCTATCATAATTGCAAATTAGTTTTGCATTGTATTATGTTAACGCAATGTAACACTGGAAGGAGAGATGAAGACAACAAGTTAATGCCTTCAATAATGACAATGGTAAAGTTATGTGTATTCATTTGTTTCCCACATTTAAGATAAAATTTCCAGCGTGATGAAACTACATTTTTATCTTAAATTGTAATGTTTTGTTAAATAGCAATGTATAATATTGAAGCGAGTGTAAGCGTGCTCGTTACCCGTCACATCTCTTTTCCTTGGGGATGCAGAGACCCTGGGAGGCCACCTTCCCGGAGGACGCGCCCTCCAACCCGCACTGGAAGTCCTCCGGCTGGCACTTGCGGTATGCTGCAATGACAGCAATGTCGTCCGGTTGAACGGTTTCCAAGAATGTACTTTGACACGCATCGCTATACCCAGCGGTATGCCTTGCAGTTCGTTAGTTCGCTACAAAAGTTATATTAAGCAGTTAAATGGTATTTATTAGTTTGGTTCTGATACAGAAGGCAACCCTTTGCTATCCTTGTATGTTAATAAATTACCCAACGAAGTTTCGTGTCACCGGCACGAAAGCAGTATTTGTTCACGGTATGTGTACCGACAATGTTAGTGTGGCCGGGGGCTACACACTGGCTACTGTTTACTAGCTCCCAATGTTATAAACTTTAATATAAAAATGTTAATTCCAAAATAAAATACAGTTTCCGGCTCTGAACGACGACGTACGAAAACTCAGCCGATTTGAAAAATTTTCCTTAGCAGCGACTCGAGCGCGACCCGCGGGACTCTCATCTATGTACACCTATCTCTTGATTTACACGGTAGATACGTTCCTGAGAAAAACACTGTTTTTTTAGCTGTGTTTACAGCACATAGGACAGCACAGCTCGGGATTCCCCGTGAGATGTGTACACAGCGCACGTGTTCAAACACAGTAACATTTAGTAGAGTGCGATAAAAACAAAAAAAAACTTATTTGGAAAACCGTGTAGAAGCGAAAACGTGTAGAACAAGTACCGTGTAAATCGGGGGATAGGTGTATTTGAATGAACTGCATCGCCACGGGCCGACTGGGTCGGATGAGTTGAAGAGTATGTAAATGATTCAATCGGCACTTGTCACGGGGGAGCAGCGGGGGCGGGCGAAGGGGCAAGTGATAGATTAGTTGCGGAGAACTCGGCGCGACGGGCAGACTTCCGCACGCCACCGACGGCCGTGAACTGAATATGGCGTCCGAGGACATCGTGTTGCATTCATTGCGCTCAGACTGCAGAACGCAACACGCACCGGCCCCGCATGTATTCCATTCCGAGTGACTGCTGCTAACTGACCAATAGATATACAAATACCCCTTTATTGAGATCAAATTACAAGTTATGTTATAAATTTAAACTTGAATACACTAAGGTGGTTTTCATTATTTTTTTGTTGATCTTTTTGCCCCTCGGCAAAGGCCTCCACCAACAAATCCATTGCCGTGTTTCACATGCCTTAATTTCATCAATCTACGTCTTTTTCCTTTTTGTCATCTGTGTAGTTCTGTAACTTAGTTTTTGTTTTTTTTTTATCTTCATCCCGTACTGTTGGCGGGTCGTGGTCTCTAAGCCTCACGAGGACCAGTCGGAAGTTATTTAAAAAGAGATAAGAAGAGTAGCAATATTATTATCTATGGACGAGAGTGAAAAATTAACATCGGCACTAAACATGAATATACAAAAAAAATTAAGTAAAGAAATTATATCGCCTAGGAACAAATAGAGTCGTACCCAAACGTAGTCCTGTGCCATTGTATGTTGTATTTACCCTGTGCCTGAGCTGTGTTCTTTATTACATGGATGGGAAAAAGATGAAATAATGAGAAATAAAAAGAGTTTCAAAACAATATACATTTGAGAGGACCGGACCGAGGAGGTTTCGGAGAAGAGGAAGGCTTTGTTAGCAAAATTACAAGAAAAAGGAAAAACGTTTAACTAACTAATTGTTGAAGAGCCAAAACATCTCTCTTGATAAAAGGAAAAGAGAGCTATCTACATCGCCCCGGCCGCCCTCAAAACGTCAACTCAAAATGGAGAAACGCATTCGATGTGACGCGGGCCGGCCGAGGACTTAGAGTAACAACCGACTACGGGAGCCATACCGGACAACCGGGAAACGGAAATTGCAAACGAATCCGGAAGCGAAATAAACATAAAAGAAACAAAACCCTCCCCCAGCAGGTTCTAAGAATCAGATAAATAGATTATGACAATTTGAAGTCGATGTGCTAAGACGCGAATCGATTACAAATTAAAACCCGACCTCGCCTTCGACTTTAGAACGGAATCTGTACCGGGGTTGCTTTAATAAATTGAATCTGGCCACTTTTCAAACTTGCCAGATTCATAAATTCAAAGAATTATCGCTTGAGATACTTTAAGTCATTAAAATGTGTACAAATTAATGTATATCAGTCTACTACAGTATCCTGGCTCGCCTCAAATGAAAAGCAGGTATCGCGACTTAGTCCATTTATCGTTTTCATTGTGTAGTTTTATTGTTTGTTCGATATCTGACGTCGGTCTGCCAGTTTGGCTTGTATGCGCACAAGGTGTCGAGCGTACTCACTGCAGTCAGCCTCGTCGGTACCGTCGACGCAGTCCACGTGCATGTCGCAGCGGTGGTGCGGCGCCAGGCAGTACGTCTTGTTGAACACGTACTGGCCGCAAACGAGCTGCCCGGCCTCACACTCTGGCGGCGCTGGAACACAAACCATCCACATCCGTCATACATACTATATGCAGCGAACACAAACTGCGGCTTGCTGCTGAGGAGGAGGTCACAATCATTGAATACTCCTGAGTCAACGCTTTAAGATATTGTGAAATAAAGTATCTTAGGATTTTAAAAATATATAATCTATTGTAGCACAATTACTATAAGACAAATAAATAATTGTTCTGGCTGTGAACTGCGGCTTATGGACAGCAAATGTTTAGTTTTATGTCCAATTTTACCTGCAATATTTTCGGTAGGTATTTCATTACTTTGGCCTGTTGTCGCTGGCGACCACCATCATCTATTACAGCGATTCCCAAAGTGGTCTATATCGGCCCCTAGGGGTCTATGACGACCTGCAAGGGGTCTACGTCAGCGAAAAAATTTTGGCGGTCCATGAAATGAATATGGAGGTCCACGTGACACGTTATTAGACATCGTCCACAGCTGTACTTATGTTGATGTTGACTTCACCAGAACAAGGACACTGGGCGCAACTGGTCTATCTGGAGTCTAGATGAACTCAAATGACACGAGCTATGGCCGTCAGGCCACATGCGTTCTGCATACAGCCTTAAACACTATGGAGGCTTGTGAAGGCGTCAGTGCAGCCTCCCAAGCACAGTACCTATTATAGGACAGATATTATGTCGTCGAGGTAAATTTTTCGTGTTACGAGTTCTCGAGCTCATAATGTACAAATATTTTTATTACTACTAAAAGACTTGTGTGCAGGGCAGAAGTTGCAGACTTGAGTTTGCACGCAGCGAAGCTTTGCGTCAATGAGATGGGACCACAGTAAAATGTCAGACCTCATAATACATACTACACTAGTGCATCTTAATATTTTTTCATCACTCTTATCGAGGTCGTATTAAGTTAAGTAAGCGCGCAGTACTCACGGCACGACTGGAACTCGTCCTC
>DWMW01000111.1:0-11909 GCA_018246335.1 Papilio thoas cinyras
CATGGACAATTTTATGTTGCTCACGAGTAAGTTCATTCAATAGCTTGATAGCTTTAGCGCCTAATGACAGATTAGTTTAGAATATTGTGTACAAAGAAGTTTTGCAGGACCTAATGTTTTACACACACTAAATAAAAGTAAAGCCGCAAAAATATACCTATACCTAATTAATAATACTTTTTAACGCGAGCGAAGCCGCGGGCAACAGCTAGTTTATTATAAACTTCTTATTTACATATTCTTGCAATTGATTTGACCAATAGGGCCACTTCCGCGATCAGATTTGCACAGAAATTAATTCCGTGTGATGGCGCCGGCTGTAATATATTTTTTCTAAAGCCGAACAGTTTCAGGAAAGGCGACCTGACGACGTGAGATGGCGATATCTCCAAACGATGAAATGATACGTGAACGATTTCGAGAGGAAAGTGTAAGTAAGGCGTTCATCAGGTTTTTCAAATTCTCAAAGTTATTTATCTTGAAATTGTTCACAGTAAAAAAAGCATAAGAACTCGTTTTCGTTCTGGTCTAATGATAACCTATATTAAATGTTTAAGCTGTTTGATAAGCGCGGAGATAAATGTAAATGGCTTTTAAATAGCTCGACGTAGAGGCGCAGAGGACACAGACGACATGGCAGGAGCAACCCGCGTCGTCGCGTCTCTCGCCTGCGCGGTGCTGCTCGCTGCGCTGCCGACTGTCCGCGGACAGAATGTTGCACTAGCTGATGACATCGATCGTTTGGTGAGGGGGGGGACGCAAGACTCGCTTTCCAATTTTACGCAATTCACGAGGAATTATGGATACGATTCTGAAGAACATGTGGTGATCACCAAAGATGGATATATATTGTATCTGTTTCGAATACCTAGAGGTAAAAACTGCAACGGAACCGTGACGGAGCCCCCCGTATTGTTGATGCACGGTCTGTTGCAGAGTTCCGACGCCTTCCTCGACGCCGGGCCGTCCTCCGGCCTGGCGTTCCTCCTGTCGGACGCCTGCTACGACACGTGGGTCGGCAACGTTCGGGGCAACTACTACGGTAGACGACACGTGAGCCTCGATCCGGATGTCGATGCGGTGTTTTGGAACTTCACCACCGAGGAGATGGGCGTGTACGATCTTCCCGCGATCATCGACTACATGTTGGAGCACACCGACTCCAGTGACGTCATGTACGTGGGCTTCTCGCAGGGCTGCCGGCTGCTGTACACGATGGCTTCGGAGACGACTGGGAATGTTAGGAAAATAAGACTCGCCGTCAACTTGGCGCCGGCGGTGAGATTGAAGTATTCCAGGAGTCTGTCGGTGAAGCTGTTGATAGTATTTTACGCCATCGTTGCTGAAGCATTGAAGACCCCTCGTCAACTTGAAATATTGAATAAGGGCGGACTGGTACAAGTGGCTGCGAACACTATATGTTTAGATAACTTATTGGCGAGTACTATTTGCCAACTCGCGTTAGTGGTCATTGACTCCTACGACCCGGGCTCGGTGTCGACTGAGACGATACGGTCATTATTCGGACACTTCCCGGCCGGCACGTCGGCTTACGTCGCAGCGTTTTACGGGCAGGCTATAATATCTCAAATGTTTCAGAAGTATGACTATGGACCCACAAAAAACTTGCAAGTCTATGGAAAGGTTGTCCCGCCATTGTACGACCTTAAAAAATCAACCATGCCCGTGGTTTTAATATATGGCAATAATGATTTCTTGGTGGACCCGAGGGATGTGAGATGGCTGTCCACTCAACTCCCGCATGTGGTCGAGACATACGAGGTGGAGCGCTCGACCTGGAACCACTTGGACAACACGTACAGTGGTTTCTCGAAGCGACTGATTTTTCCTAAAATAAATCAATATTTCCGCAACTACAGCAGACTCGGACGAGTCCCTTGAAATAATTATGACTACCTCCAAAAATCTTAAAATGTTCATAATTTGCATCGCCGACTATGAGAACAAAACACGTAAAAATGTATGCAACCGTTTTTTTCTTGTAAAAACATGAGTACATTACTTTTGAAACGAAGTTGTTTTATCTGGTTCGCAGTAGACCAAACTGACAGACCCATCTGGACGACTCCACTTCTTCTTCCTCTGCTTATTTTTTTAATATATACAGTTGTATGTGCATGTCAGATTGCGCACACGACTACTGCGTCAGAGCGAGACGGAGGCTAGTATCTGTAATAGATTAGCAAAGCACTGGCATGTTGTGGGGAGGGAAGAACGGCATATGACAAGGAGAGTTCTAGGTAAATATTAAAAGACTTGCCATCACGGGTCGGCATCAGAAGATACAAGAGATGGACTTACTATATGACGGATAATAGAATGATCGGCAAGACTGCGCGTGTACGCCAGCGCCGTCGTATCGAGATGTCGTCCCCCGGCCGATGTCGGCCACGAGCTCGATTAAAGCGAAAAAAATGACGCCTCGAATATCGATGGGTTATTACTCCAGCCTGAACTATTATTGGTATCAGTCAATTACTCTTCAAATTGTATTGTGTACATACAGCGCACCAAATATTTTATCTATAACGATATACGTTACCGCTAATGGAATATATTGGTTCTGTGTTTTCTGTTAATAGTCATTACGTTTTTTTAATTTATTTTTTTACAAAATAACTAATGATAAAGGGAGCACGAGGCAATGGAAGAAACTGTTTTATATCGTCTGTGATAACAATTCGTAAAGTAACGTATTTACTATGCGCGTAACATTTGCGTATCAACATTAGTTAAGATATTTAATATTTTTTAACTTCATCAATGTTGACAGCCTAAACTCGCTAATAATTAAAAAAATTGTAGCGTTTGTGTTTGACAAACTCTTAAGATTTATAAAACAAACTTGTTTAGTTAATGAAAGAAGGGTTACAGATCGCTAACGTATGATTGCATGGCTCTACAAGGCGTCAGCGAGACACCGAGAGCGACGAACGAACAATTCAGAGAGTAACGTCTCGCTCCGCCATCGATGTTATCAAGAGGCATTAAGTAACTAAATAATAACGAAAGGAAGTCATTTAGAAGCGGACATGACGCCGACACCGCGCTCCGTACTGTGTCGGCGCCATTTGACAACCCTCCGGCGACAAACCAAATGTGTGTCGACTATTACCACTACTCCGTACTCAGTGCAATGCGAATAATGTAACTAATAATGTACATAACCTTCTTAGTGAGTTTCTAGATCGTATCATTACCACACTATGTCGTACGTGCGTTAGGACTCGTAATTACGAAAGTGGAAATTGTTATCCGATCATTATTGAAATATTGTGAGGCCACACACACACACACACTCGCTTCTCTTACACGACCAATTCATTACTATCTCTAAGTACCCCGTTATCTTTAAAATATTTGAATTTAATTTAAAATAAAATTATTTAAAAGACGTATGAAATAAGCTGAATTGCTTCTTAAGCCGGCTCCACTTGCCGCAGAGTTTACATACGAAATGAATGCAGAAGGGAACAGAGCTGTTGTCGCTCTTCTTTACATTTTAGTTATTTCTAAAAGTGTTTCCGGACAAAATGTCACGCTCACAACTGAAGACGACTGGACTGAAGATCATCTTCGCGACGCAAATATAAATTTTACTACAATCGCCTCGAGTTATGGATACATGTCTGAGCAGCACGCGGTGACGACTGAAGACGGCTACATTTTGACGATGTTTCGTATACCGCGAGGCAAGCGCTGCGTCGGCCGCGTGCGGCGGCCGCCGGTCCTGCTGATGCACGGACTTCTAGTCGATTCTGATTCTTGGCTAGACGCCGGCCCATCGGCTGCATTGTCGATCCTTCTGTCCGACGCCTGTTACGACACTTGGGTAGGAAATGTTCGAGGAACTATTTACGGCAGGAAGCATGTTCTACTCGATCCAGACACAGATTCCGAGTTTTGGGATTTCACGAGCCATGAAATGGGTAAATACGATATTCCCGCTTTGGTTGAGTATATTTTGAATAAAACGAATTCGAGTGACGTCATATACATTGGATACTCGCAAGGGTCCCGATTACTGCACATCACGTGTTCGGAAACAGATGACTACTGCGGGAAGGTCAAGCTGTTCATCAGCATGGCGCCGGCCGTGAGGCTCCTGCACACCAGGTCTGTGCCGTTAAGATTGTTCAACAGGTTTTACGAGTTGGTATTGCCATTGCTGACGGACCCCTCTCAGCTCGAAGTCTTACCGAGAGGCGGAGCGATTCAGAAACTAGCTTTTTATATTTGCAGAGATTTTAGATTTGCCTCTACCGTTTGTAAAATAATTCTAAGTGTCCTCGATTCTTACGACCCCCTTTCCGTTTCGACTCAAACTGTGAGACTATTGTACAGTCACACGCCCTCCGGGACGTCCGCCCGGAACTTGGCGTTCTACGCGCAGGGCGGAGTCACAACATTTAATATGTATGATTACGGACCAGACCACAATCGTGAAATTTACGGCAGCACTGAGCCGCCCCAATATAAACTCGCCCGCACCGCTGTCCCCGTTCTAATTATCTACGGTGCGAACGATTACCTGGTCGATCCGAAAGACGTGTTGTGGTTGACGACTCGGCTACCGAATGTGACTCAAACATACGAAGTTAAGAATCCGAAGTGGAATCACCTAGACTACATCTACAGTCGGTTCACTAGACTTTACATATTCCCGAAGATAAATCAATATTTGTTGAAATTTACTAACTAGCTTTTGTTTACACAAGTGTCTGAGAATGGCGTGCACAACGGAAAGACACTAATGTTTGTGTATATTTAATTACTTATCGAATTTTCATATAATCTGTGGGACTGTTAGCAGGGTCACTTCTAAACGTTGTCAAATTCTTATTACGACGTAACCTCGTTTTTTTATTTTCGTTTCATTTTAACAAAATGTTATTATATATGTACGTCTATGTATTACATTTACACAATTGTATTAACATGTTTCTAAGCATAGCGAGCTATTCCGATTGGTTTTAAATTAAAGAACTACTTTTGATAAAATATTTATCTGTGAGCAGAATTTATTAAAACATGAAAATTCACGTTACTTCATTACATTAAGAAGATATCATCTAAAGAACTGTGTAGTGCTCCTAGACTTGTTCTAATGTTACTTTTTTTTAAATGTTTTTGGACACAACTCGGCATCAGTCCTTAAATACGATACATCAATAAAGAGTTATCCTCAAAACACATCGCTTAATTTTATTACAAGAGGATATGGATACACAGCTGTAGAGCATACGGTCGCGACAGAAGATGGATACATCCTTACCATATTCCGTATACTGAAAAGCAAAGGGTGCCGCGGACCGGCGAGGCAACCCCCAGTGCTACTGATGCACAGAATTTTTGAAAATTCGGATTCCTGGTTAGATGCGGGTCCTTCGGCCGGCCTAGCGTTCCTACTAGCAGACGCTTGCTACGACTGTGGGTGGGGAATGTGCGAGGGAGCGACTGCGGACGACGGCGCGTCTCACTCGACCCGGACACCGACGCGGTGTTTTGGGATTTCACTACATACGCAATGGGTAAATTTGATGTCCCAGCTCACATTTAACACATTTTGACTGAGACTCGTTCGCCACAGCTCATGTACATCGGCTACTCGCAGGACGGCCGGCTGCCGTTCATCATGTGCTCGGAGACGAGCGGGTGTTGCGATAACATACGAGCGTTTATTAACAGCGCCCGCAGTCAGGCTACAGTACAATAGATCCATACCTTACCACTGCACAGGAGTCCCAAAGAGCTGGAGGTGTTGCCTAAAGGCGGCGTTGTGCAGACGTTGGCCTCTTATTTTTGTAAAAATATTGGTTTCGCGGGGACCTACAATACCGGGGAATACAGGCGTGAGATATATTTTGTTTTTGTAAGTTTGAGCTAAGTCGTCGTCTGTTAACAAGTGGAAACGTGTAGGCGGCCCTTCAACTTGGATATTTAATAGAACGGTTTTACATAACAATAAAACCGATATTATGTGCCGGGAAGGAAAACATACAGCATTGCGTATGAAGAAACATTGTATACTTAGCCGAAATGCGCGGTCCATTGATTGGTCAAATCAAATAACGGCGGGAAACGTCCGTCCTATCCCCGCTCGCCAGCTAGGACGAGGTGTCCGATGTCACTCGCGGAGCTCATAGTCTTCACCAGGAAGAACTTCCTGCAATGCTGTATGTTTTCCTTCCCGGCACATAATATCGGTTTTATTGTTATGTAAAACCGTTCTATTATGTGCCTCTGGAAAACATACAGCATTGCGTATGAAGACGTGTTTGTTATCTGCTGGTGAAATCTCTGTTAAACACAACGCTATGATGATTAGGTTTAATATGGAAAGAAAGGTTAGAGAGAGAAAAAAAAATGTTTATTGGCGATATACATTTTTTGCTCAATGTATAAATTAAAGTTACATTATTTATAACATTTACATGAAAGTCACATTACTTATAGAGATTCGTTTACGTTAGCTTGACTTATCATTATATTTAATCTATAATGTTGAGTTATAGTATTTTAATTATACGGAGTATTTAATAGTTAATAATTTAGGATGGAGTAAATGTCTTGAAGAATAAATTACGATCATTTTTCGGGACTTCTATTTCGCAACAGTAATGCTTGAAGAATGTATTAGGGGACTTCCAGTTGCCCCGTGACATTATATTATCTATCGGTTGATTATTCAGCCATCCTAGGGAGGCCACTGCTGCTCTACAACTTCCCGGCGGCGCTTCAATACCACTGTCTTTAAGTACTGAGCGCACCCAGTTACCTATGACCGTGCGAGACGCGGCTTTAATCCTATTACAGACACTGATAAAAAGGTTATTTAAGTTGCTGTTTTCAGATCTTCTGGCACTTGTTTTCTGTATCAGGAGTCTAACTAATGTAACCGGACATATGTTCTTATCGTCGTGTACGGAGAGCTTCCACGCCGATTGTCGGTATTTATTTGTATCGGTTTTGGATCCGAAAGCTGGTATAAAATAGATGTTATCTCCGTTATCAATAAAACTGTTATTTGATATTTTGAGCAGGGTAAGATCGTGCACTCTGCGTCCCGACGCAAGGAGTAAAACTGTGGCTGTTCTACGGGCGATGTCAAACAGTGTCTCCTTAACTGGGTTTGTTGACAGCCATTCTAGTACATTTTGAGGGTCCCATATCAATGCTGGTTTTAGTGTTTTAGGCCTAGCGTTACCTATAGCTTTAAGAATTTGTTTAATAATAAAATGTGAAAATGTTTGTTGTTCCACGTGAGGTCCGCAATAGGTTAAGACTGCCGATTTATATACGAGTATCGTGTTGTATGATAAGTTTTCTTTTAAAAATAAAAACATCAGGAATTTGGCGATATCGACAGGTTGAGGTTTTTTAGGGTTTGTTTGGCTGTCAGAGCACCATTTCACCCATCTTTTAAGTGCTGGTAAATATGTTAAAAAGGTTGAGTGTCGCCAACTATTTTTTAATAGTTCTTTCTCTTCCGCGGACCATTCTACTATTTGGGCACCCCACCCCCAATTTTCCAGACTTTCAGGGTTAATGTCTGAGTCTGTGGGGGAGGTTGTGACGTTATGACGTCTATCATGTTCTCCGATAAGTTCTGAAGGTTGTGGGGACGATCTAACGCTCTGGATTTCAGATCTTGAAGCCAAAAAGCTCTCGGCCACTCTGGGGCCACAATCAGATAAGTGCCCGTTGCTTTGTTTAGATGGGCCAGAATCCTGGGTATCAGGCTTGGTGGGGGAAACACCCACGCCAGATGATGGTCCCATGGTTTGCTGAAAGCATCTGTATAGCTTGCTGATGGATCTCTGCAGTCTAGAGATACATAGTTTCTTACTACAGCAGTTTCTTTTGTCGCAAATAAATCTATTTCTGGCACACCCCACTTGCGAAAGACTTCCTCTGTGGCTCGAGGTAGGAGATGCCATTCTGCCGGCCGTTTTCCTCTTGACAAGCTGTCCGCTATTGTGTTGTATCTCCCCGGTAGATAGTGTGCTGTTAGATTTATGTTGAATTTGTCCGTTAATGATAGTAGTTTGAAGGTAAGAGCCAGTAAGCCCAAAGACCGGGTTCCGCCTTCCTTTCGGATATACGCAATCAGGGTTCGATTGTCCGTTTGAATCAACACATGTGAATTTTTTAATGTTTCTATATTTTCTGTGATTGCTGCTATTACGGCAAATAGTTCCTTTTTGTTGCAGTGCCATTTTTGTTGGTGAGCTGACCATGCACCCGACATCAACTTTCCGTCTAGATGGGCACCCCAACCCCAGTCCGAAGCGTCTGTCGCTAGGAAATGGGTGGCAGGCTGTTTGTGCACTGGTGATGTGTGACTTGTGGCTCCGCGCCACCACATCATCTCCTGATGGACAACTTGAGGAATCGGTTGCTGTTGACGGGGTGTTATCTTGTTGAATTTTCGCAGAAAAATTTGCATTTTGCGACAGTGAAGTCTCCCCCGTGGTATAACGAAATTCGCAAAGTTTAGTTGACCTAAAAGTCTCTGCATCTCTCGAAGGTTTACATGGCCTTTCACTAACGCTTTGTTTAACGTGTTTTCTATGCTCTGTTTGCCCTTTTCCGGCAGAGACATTATATTTGCAACCGTATTCCATCTTATGCCCAAGTATTCTAACTCTTGACTCGGAGTCAAGACAGATTTTTGGTAATTGATGTGCCAGCCTAGGTATTCCAAGTGCCTCACGGCCTCCGAGGCCTGAAGACATAACTTGGATTGGTCCTGGTGGACCAGAAGGAAGTCGTCTAGATAGACTAGCACTCGACATCCCTTCGCACGCAGGGTCTCCGCGACCCAGCATGTTACGGAAGCAAAAAGGTGTGGTGCTGATGCCAACCCGAATGGGAGACAGGTTATTTCGTACAGCTGGTCCATGTAGCTGATCCTCAAGAAAGGTCGGTGCGATTTGGCCACTGGTAAATGGAAATATGCTTGAGTAATGTCGATTTTTATCATCCAATCTCCCGGTTGTAGAAAATCTGGCACAGACGCATGAGAGATCAGCCGAAACTTTTTTGTCTTTACAAATTTGTTCAATTCCCGTAGGTCGAAAATTGGGCGCATAGAGCCGTCGCCTTTTTTCCTTAGAAAAACCTTTGAGATAAAGCTCGGTGTTTTCTTGAGAACATGTTTTAAAACACCTTGATTCAAGAGATCTTTGATTGTATGACGCATCGCTACAGACGGCTCGGTTGTATATTTCGTTAAAATTGTTTTCGTTGGCATTAACAGAGGAGGTTTTTTGAAGAAGGGTATACGGAAACCCGTTATTGTGGTTTTTACGTGCTCGCTCGCACCTAGAGCATGCCAACGATCTTCGTAGTGTATTAAACAACCTCCCCTGAAAAGTCTCGGATAGTCACTTTTTTTCATTTTTGTTTCGAAATGAATAATTTTTAATTGGTTTGTAAGTTTCAGCTTTAACTTTATGCGTTTGTTTTATTTGTTGTTTCTTGAAGGTATTCCGAAAATTATTTTTAATATTTTGTGTATTAGACTTATAACCTGAGGTAGACGGAGTCGGTTCTTTAGGTTTAGGGTATTCTTTATTTCTCTGAGTTCGTAACGTAGAAAACCAAAAATGAGGCCCACCTAGCGATTGAATGAGAGCCATTAGTTTGGTTTTTTCGAATAAATATTCTTCACTGGGCGGAATATTACGGATCGCGGCTTGAATATTTTTATCTGGAATTTCTTCAATTAATCGTTTGCGCCTAGTTTCTATACATTCGGCTCTCTTTCCGCAAATAATTTGTAGCAATTGTTCGGATAATTTATAAGACGGTGACTCACTGCCAAATGTCGTAGATATTTTATTAAATAGGTTGTCACATTTCAACTCTGTTGGGTTATTGTGTGCCCAATTAATTATGTCCTGTAAACCAGACTGTAAAAGTTCTCTTTGATGCAACAAGGCGTTGGTAGCTGCAGCCATGATTTCTTCTGTTGGGGCCAAAAAATCTTTTCCTTTGTTAAAACAACACAGTTCGTCATTTATTTTTAAATTACAAAACCCCGGTGAGGCAAGCATCTCTAACAATGCCTTTTTATATCGAATATGAAGCCACGTGGACGAATTAAAATGTTGAAGTTTTATTAACTGTTGTAAACGATTTTCCTCCGCCATTTTACGAACTTTGTTTTCATCGAAATTTGTTTTACAATCTCCTAAATCAAGTAATCCCGGTCCAGAAGACGGGTTAACAAAGAACTCTGTGGAGTTATTCGTGTCTTCATTCGATGTGCATTGTTGTTGCATTATAATATTGGTAAGAAAACTGACCTGATCGTACAACGCGTCGATGCGATGATCGACCGTTACCTGTTGATGTTTTCTATGTTTTTTGCGCGGTGGTTCGTCTTCTTCGGTGCTACTGTCCGACGAACTACTGCTGTGTGAGGGATTTTCTTGTGTTCTTTGTTCTCTAGGCGAATTCGGAGCGACCGACCGACCCCTCGTGTCTTCGTTATGGTTGTCACTCGCCGAAGGATTCATTATTTAATTTTATTTTATTTATTTAATTTGTACGACCGCACTTGTTGAAAGTACACAACGCTATGAGCTCCGCGAGTGACATCGGACACCTCGTCCTAGCTGGCGAGCGGGGATAGGACGGACGTTTCCCGCCGTTATTTGATTTGACCAATCAATGGACCGCGCATTTCGGCTAAGTATACAATGTTTCTTCATACGCAATGCTGTATGTTTTCCAGAGGCACATAATGTTTCATTTGAATTGAATGAGCCTTATCGTGGCGGAGAGAGTGCAGTCAGTCCGGACGAGCGGGCGACTGCTCGCACAAGTCATCGCGTCTTGTGACGCCGCCCGTATCGTGACGCACAACGACGGTTTTATCTGCAGCCTAATTTAAGAGCGGTAGCGATTTTTTTTGTTAAAAGTTAAGTCAAAAGCCATAACTAAATTACCTTTAAATTTCTATAGTATTAGATACATATACCACGACGATCGTATCGGTTGCGGGCTCTAACGTTACGATGAAGTTGAAGACAAAAGAATATTTCACGCGTCTAATATTTTTCTTACATTTGTACAAAATTGCATGATCCGCTCCGCTAGGAACGTGACTTGTGCCAGCCGGCAGACGGTTAGGGGTGAAACGTATCACCCGGAGACCACTCGCCCGGCGACACACCTGTGTGACTTCAATCAACTTTATTAAAACGAACGAACGTCAATGAAAATATTAATAAACTGTGTATCGACGAGATTTCATTGTATAGAAAATTCTGTAAAACAATTTTAACTAATTTATAGTTTACGTTTTGAGCGCTTCGATTCACATTGTTAAATATTCCTTAATCGCTCTCCTGGAATTTTATCAAGCAAGTATGCGCGGGTACAGAGTAATTGTATTTCAAATATTTAGATTGTGCTCCAAGTATTGCCCTTTAAATAATAAATTATTAAATTGCAACACAAACTGCGTTTAACAGAGAAAGGAAGGTGGGCAGTGCTCAACACTGCATTGAGTCGGAAATACAAATGTAAGTTTCCAATCGGGTCGTGTGAGCGGACACATCTATTAGTACTCGTCTGGATTTCGATTGATCTAAACACAGTTTGTGACGTCAGCGGTCAATGAGGGGATTCTTAATTGGTGTAAAATAAACATTAAACACGTGTCCGCCCCGCAGCGCGCACGTGGCGGCTGCTGGCGCGGTAAGCAATTAGTGTGAGCGGCCGGGCCGCATGTCCCTTACACGATAGCGTGCGAATATTTCGACCCATACGGAGACAAGAGTTACATGTACATTACAGATGTAACTCTTTTCTTCACATGGATCGATTTTGCATAGTCAATAGTATATCAGAAAACAAGAAAATATTGTTTGTAT
>DWMW01000112.1:0-11905 GCA_018246335.1 Papilio thoas cinyras
GACCACGATCCCCCCGATGGCAGGTGGTGATGTGGTCGAAGACAATACGCGCTAGTCTTCGAGAAACCTGTTCACCCATTGAAAGGAGAGGGGGGGGGGTTGGGCCCCCGGCACCTCACTCATCAGCCGAAACGCAGAAATACATCTACTTCACGTCTGGCTTCTGTGAGGTCGTGGTATTGCACCGGTTGAGCCGGCCCGTTCGTACATTGTAAATGTTTTTTATTGCTTTGTCCTATATATAGCCTGATGTATTGTTTTTAATAAATTGCCACTCAACATGCTTCTCCCTATAGCAGTGGTCGGCAAACTTGTTAGCCTAAGACCCAAATACGAAAATTGAAACTAGCCACATCTAGTTACGCTCGCTAATATATATCCGTGGTGTTAACTGGACTCCTATTGTTTAGTGAGCAGCTATTTGTATTTTGTATTTGATAGTTGTAGGGGGCTGTTTTCCGCAACTCCACGA
The DNA here is from genome assembly GCA_018246335.1 of Papilio thoas cinyras. NCBI lineage: Eukaryota > Metazoa > Arthropoda > Insecta > Lepidoptera > Papilionidae > Papilio > Papilio thoas. The sequence goes on from DWMW01000112.1 coordinate 473, forward strand.
CTAGCGCGTATTTTGCGTGTGGGCGGGATATGGATCTTTCGGATTTGCGGCTTATATAAAGTCAGTACTCTTTTCGAGATCCGTTTGTTGATTTTAGGCAAGGTTCCTTTTACCTGCCTACAGTCCTTCAAGTTGTTCCACAGTTCGCCGTGAGGTTTGAAACTTCTTTCTCTTACTAGTGACTTTATAAATCCCAGTGGTAGGGAATGATAGGCTCTGGACCGATTGCTTTGCAGCTCGAGCCTCTTCGGGCTAGCTCGTCCGCCGTAGCATTCCCTCTTAACCCACTATGTCCTTTTAACCATTGTAGAATGATGTTGTTATGGGCTCCTATAGCATTCAGCTGTTGGTAGCATTCGTAGATCAGGCTTGAATTGATTATATTGCTATCCAGTGCCTGTAGCACTGCCATGCTGTCTGAAAGTATATGGATATTCTCATCCTTGACTTTCCTTGCAGCTATGGCGTGTGCAGCTGTGATCACACCCATGCATTCGACTTTGAACACTGTGTTGTAGTTGCCTAATGATGTACATATTTTTATGTTCAGGTCTTCTGAGAAGGCTCCTGAACCTGTACCTTGACTTGTCTTAGTTCCATCAGTGTAGATCTTCAGATCGTTGTTGTAATTTTCTTCTTTATGTTCTTTTTGTATTTGATTTGTAATTACACACATTTCCATGTTTGAAACTGAACACAATTGTACCCCTGCGAAATTGTTGGACTATGTTATCGTTATTAAGTTTCCTTAAGTAAACGAAATGTAATTTTAATATTAAGGAAATAACGATTATCAAACCATAAAACAATTTAAAATAAAGTTGTGATTCTAAGCTGATACTTAAGTAAACTTTTATTACACTAATCAAATTGTATACTAAACAAGATGTACTCGTAATTTTTTTCTTACCAAGTTTTTTAAATGAAAATGAATTTTTGAATATATGTGGTAGAGCCGCACTTGGGGAGCTAAAGAGCCTCGTGCGGCTCCGGAGTCGCACGTCGCCGACCACTGTCTATAGCATTGTTTTAAGATATTGCCACTCAACGTGCTTCATCCTATTGCATTGATTTTTAGATATTGCTTCTAAACAAAATATTTATATTAATGCCATTCATTAGTAAAAGTTTATTGAAAATAGTACATTTAGATAATTAATTGGAACAAGATAACTTATTGAACACTTGAAGCTGAACAATACAAAGTGTTCTACTAACTTCAACAAAGAATACAATTTCCAAGTCATTTGCCCGAATGTAAAGGCTTCCGATTCCAACGTTTGATCTTAATTGTTGTTAATTAGGGACTCGCATTGATTAATTGTCAAATAATAATATTTCAGGCTGCAGAAACAAATCAATATGTAACATTTGCACAAAAGATGTTGGAGAACCTCGTGAATTTTGTGGCGTCGTTCTCGGTGACACAGGAGCAGATGACGGCGACGCCGGGCGTGTCCTACATCCCGCTCAGCACGCTCCACACCTGGTACCAAAACTTCGAGCGCAGGCTACAGCAGAACCCCAACTTCTGGAAGAACTAATGTCACCGCTCGCCATTCAACTACTATTTATATGAGTTAAGACAATTTTGTGTGTTTTGTTTTATTTTGAGTGGACATAAAAAAGAACAGTGCAAGATAGCCGCGGGCATGATGTGGCGGATTCTGTGACAGATGTGCCCTACATTAATCTCTAATGTGTGGCCGGCAGGGAACAAGGCAAACGTATAACTTGTACTGAATGTCAGTTTTTAAAATAAATATAACAATTGTATGTGCGAGATATCGTATGAGTATCGATACGGGAACCGGGCACACTCCCGGGAAGGCGCGTCCGCAATGGGAGCGCACAGACATCTTCCGCAAAGATACAGCTGTGGTTCACTGACACTAGGACTTTGTGAAATAATTATTAAAATTGAAATTCTTGACATGTTGGAAAAAATATAAAGGTTCATGAAGCTTGAAGCCTTCCGGAGCCTTATTTTCCGCCGAGGAAATTGTGATCGTCCTTTGTGCACTTTACATATATATATTTTTCTTGTCTTGTAATTTGCCGCAGTCACTCTTTTATTGAATTGTTGTAGCAACGTAACACAAGTTCCGGACGAAACTGAATGCCGTGCGCTGTTTATTGAGCGGATGTACGCGAGTAGTGCGAGTACTGCGAACAGCTATGTTTGTTAACTTATTACATTTACAACTAGCGAGCAAACAAAACAATTAAAGAGCAATCGAAATAATGATCAAAAAATAGAAAAGTAAACAAGCGCATCGCTCCGCACACGTAGTGGCTAACAGTGGTCGTCTACGCTGACATGCTGCGCCGCGCTGGCAGCGCTGTCCGTGCTGTCCGGACACAGTCCATATAAGATAAACAAGGGGCGGCAGAGACACGACTAGTGGACGGCGAGCGAGGCTGTACCGCCACGGGCCGTCATTGCTACAGGACAGCAGACGTCGACTTGTGCTGTCGCTTCAGTTCCACAGAGTCGGTCTCGTGGGGGGCCGAGCAAAGTGCAGGTGGAGGTACAAAAGTAACTTCCCGCGTAAGTCTTAGCAACTTGAAAGACAATCTCATTGCCATTTTCATCTGTTGCCCCATAGAGCTTAGGTTTGCTGATAGTCGTTAGGTGTCGCTGCTCCTGTACGACTACAGATGGAGATGTTTATGAAGTGAATGTTTCGTGTCATTCATAAAAATAATTATCTGATACAATCTCGCAAACATTGCTCAGATACTTATCTGCGGTTTACTATTCTAGTGGACTGTCCACCCTCTGAGTGAGCCGCGTTCTGACTAATTAAAAAATAGTATTATAGATGTTCAGTTATGCCCTGGACACTGCTACAAATTTTTCACTTTTTTTTACAATAAAATAAGCTGTGTTATTTTATTTTCACGTATAACGTAATGACTTTGACGTGACATGTTCCAACGTGTAGGCCCGGATAAACACGTAGTGCATCGCGCTCCGCCGGGCGATTCGCGGCCTTCGCTACACGGCGACACGTTATACCCAATGTGACATGTTAGTGCAAGTGTCGTGCTTGGAATGCCGGTACGAGTACGTCACACAAGCAGACCGGCGTGTCCTTCGTACCTATAGAATGGGGACTCTATACCCGAATGTCCGGATACCCTGGTGTCGCCCCACTCCCGACGAGTTTCCTGTCATCGGACCGGTGTAGGATGCGGTGCAGCATACACTCTCCTTTCTCTTAGCGGAAATTAATTGTAAAACAAGGAGCTTGCAATAATGTTAGTTTATTTCATCACAGAACATTAACAGCGAGGTAACACGACACGCTTCTGAACACAATCCTCCAAGGCACTTGACTCCGAGCGGCGCCGCGCCGGCCCGCGACACGCCGGGGACGGGCCGGGTTGCAGCCGAGTCGGATCCATTTGTACTATTCACTCATTTAAGATACATTTTGAATTGTGCGTTTCGATTCAAAAAGCTAGTAAGTGAAGATGACATCTCCGGGCGATCGTACCGCTCCTAGCCTTCACTTCTGACTACTTAACATTTGGTGGTAATAAACAAAGAAGCGAGAGAGGCCGTCGGGTGACCATTCCGAGTTCCGTGCTCTCGTAACACTTTAGCGCTAAAACCGTCTCTCTGTTTATTATAAAAGCGAGGACGTGAATGACGAGTCATAAAGTTATTCCGCGACGTATCCGGCGCCATCTCTTAACTTTCACGTAAAACTCCTGCGATCCTGGAGAGTCGTACTGCCCCGCTCTGTGCCGCGCACTCACGGTATCATTGCGTACAGGCTCAGTGAGGGATCATTTGTACGTTAACAGAAGTTAATCATTGGAAACGATATACCGCGACGTACGGGCGAGAGAACACAACTCTTCGGCGGGCGGCGTCAGTGCTCGGCGGCAAGGAAGGGGTGGCGCAGCGCGGCCTCTGCGGTGATGCGCAGAGCGGGCGCGGGCTCCAGCAGGCGTGCCGCCAGGGCGAAGGCGCTGTCCGGGAAACCCGCCACGCACTTGTTGGGCTGGAAACTACTCGCCTGCGGGTTCAAAAATCTCCTTTCAATGCCGTTCCTGCAGCGTCACAAGTTTCATAATTTGTGACAATTAATGTTTCTAGACGGTATCGAAATAAAACATGTGGTCGGTCTCGGCGCACGACTAACTTTTGTAAGTCGTTTATATTGCTCGAGATGAGATGAAGATTCGCTATCGCCGCGCTCGCCGTTTCGAGTTCTCAACGTCGGGCACGTACCGGCACGTCCTCGTCCGGACACAGACAGGCGGAAGCCGCGCGGGCGCAGCGCGGGCAGGCGGCCGCAGCGGTCGTGCGGGGCGGGGCGGCGCCGCGCAAGTGCGCGCACAGCTTTCGAAGACACAGTCCGGGCCGCCGCACCGACGTCACCACGCGCCGTCCTGACGATATTAATACACATAAGTGATGTCACGCATTCCTCGACTCTATCGTAATCGCACGTCACTACCGCTCGCCGTAGGTACCTAAGGCCCGCGCGGTGCGCTGCACGGCGGCCGTGCCCAGCAGGTCGGCCAGCTCGGCCAGCGCCGACACGTCGTCGGCCGCGCGGAAGAATGGGTATCTATGTCCAAACAAGCATTCGCATATAACTAAAAACAAATCGATGTCACGTTTCCACGCGATAGTTGGCGAGGTGACATCACACCTGTTGGCGAGCACGGTGGCGAGCACGACGCCGGCGGCCCACAGGTCCACGGCGGCGCTCTGCCGCGTCCACTTGAGCAGCACCTCGGGCGGCCGGAAACCTTGCGTGCCGGCCCGCGGCGCCCGCGCGCACGCGCGCCCCGCGCACCCGCAGCCTACGCACACACCACCCGCGCCCGCGCACTGGCACACTGGCGCGCCGCCCTGCCGCACAAGCGCACATACAGCGACCCCTGCCTCACTTACTTGTCCTGTACTTGTATGTACAGAGAACCTGCTAGCTTTATAAGTTACCTTTGCTGCTACAGCTTGCGGTGTCGGAACCTTCGAAGGGACGGTTAGTTTTTCAGGGGAAGAGGCGCTAACATTCGCTCTCCTAGAATCTCTTACGCTGAGATCCAGGGCCATTCTTTTCACGCTCGGCGCAGAATCGCCCTGAGACAGGGAGAACATATTTAATATTACAAATGCGAGCTCGTACGGGGCAATCAATCGGAACAATTTGAGTCGCACATGTTAATACGTTTTATACAAACTGTTAGTAAAGTAATGAATGAGCGCTTTTACCTCTAGCTGGTCCCTGGCGCGCTTGTTAGAGTGCGCAGGCGCCGGGCAGGACGGCGGCGCGGCGGGCGCGGCGCCGGCCGAGTCGTCAGCGGACGCGCACACGCGCTGCGCCAGTCCGAAGTCCACCAGTAAGTATCTAAAAGCAGTGTAAGCGCTTCAATAAGCCGCGCGTATAGTGAAGGACTTTGCATTGGCAAGGCCGGGGTGCTACCTTCCGTTGTCGCGGTCGTAGAGGAAATTGCTGGGCTTGACGTCGCGGTGGATGACGCCGAAGGAGTGCACGTGGCGCAGCGCCTGCAGCAGCGCGCGCATGTAGCGCCGTAGCTCGCCCGCGTCCATCTCGCCCACATACTCCTGGACTCGGTCAATAATTGTCTCATGTTACAGATAATTTTGTGCTCTTCGAAGTTTTAAATAAGCCTTGGCATAAATTTCACAACAAACAGTTTTATTCAGAAATTCAAATACAGACATGCGCAGCCTGTTTATGTTCAATATGAACATAACACGTACTGAGGCAATGCCCACGACCATTTTGTTCATGATTATGTTTTTCAGTACAAAGAGGAAAACTCCTCGCTTGACAATGAATATGTACTATATTCATCGTCAAGCAAGGATATTGACAAAATCAATTTTAATATATTCATATTGAAAAAAGGATGTTGATAAAGAACTAATATTAACTCCAGAGGTGAAATACTGGACACAATGATCTGATTGTGCACAATTACATGAAGCAGGAAGAGAGAGAAGGGAAGAAAAATAGCATTGAATATGCAAGGAATAAAAAAGTAAACATTGTTCAGGAAAAGGAAGATTAAACCATCCTCTTGGTGACAATTTCGTCATAGATAAGAATGAAAGTGGTCAGTCAATAATGGTGAACACATAAATTGCAATGGTTATTTTGTTCCTTGTGGGGCAACGAGGATGTATGGTGGTAATAAGATGACGAGTGATACTTTAGTGACTTACCGAGAACTTCCGGTGAGGTATGTAAGGCATTATAAAAACTATAGTATCGAAGTGACGTAAGCAGAGATCTACACCTATCACGTTGTTCTTACCCCTGAAACATATAAACATTAGTTATTTTCTCTCTATTTATATAATGTAAATGAAATTAAACTGTGTTATCAATTTTCCTTTATTAATAACAATAATCTAAAGGAGACTTAAATGTGATATATTCAATCAAATTCAAGCAAGTCTCAGTTAAAAAATTGTACAAAACAGCAAAGGCTCTACTGCAACTAGGCTTCTTTCGCCTTAATGCTACTGACAGAGGAGCTGTCTCTTAACCAAGTATCACATTGTGTTACCCGACGACTCATCACTCTTGTGATCCTGAAAGAGTTCATAACATATTATAACTCCTCATAACTTGCTCTCAGTACCAATAACATTAGCTGACAATGGTTGCACACAAGAAATATGTTATCTCGCTCACTGCTATTGATATCAACTTTCATTGTCATTGTTGTCGTCTTCAAGTTTATTTTTGTAGATATGAGATACCGCAGACAATTATCCCAAAAGTCATTTGTAAGTAGATTTAATTATTAAAACTAAATGGCACAATATTTCCACTGTATGGCTAATTTGCTCAGGTCTCAGTCTAGAATCTACGGCGGGGCACAGTGATATTGAATTTCTACCCCACCAGACAACACAGGTGTAAAATATGTTTTAATTATAATATATATATATATATATGACATAATGTTAGTCAACTCTTGTACCTTGCAGTTAGATTCATAAGTATTAGTAAAACTGTCATTAACCTCACATGCACAACATACCATACTGGTGATTTTAAAAAATATATACATACCCTATATCTTGAAGGCATCTCAATTCATGCTCAATACGAGCGGGGTGTGCAGTGGGAACGAGGTGCTTGATAGCGAACCACCGACGCTCAACAGGCGGCAAGGAGGTGTGTTGGCGCAAGGAGCCCAAATACACTGAGCTAAATGTTCCTTCACCAATCTTGCGGTGAACTTCAAAGATATTGTCTAAAGCTGGAAGCTTCTGAAGTAGTTCATGTATCTGTTGTTCTGCATGACAAAATCATACATCATAAACAAAATACCAGTTATAGACATAGACATATATTTATTAAACACAAACATAAAGAACATTTCTATATTCTGATATAATCTCACTGTATCTATAAAGGGCAGACGAATACTTTATTTTAAGATTAAACAACAAATTAACATGTTGCAATTACATTCAATTAAAATTAACGATCCAAAGATCTCACTCACTCTCTACGTCGTCTTTATCTAGTGTTTCTTCTTCACTTGTCTTTTTCACCGTATTACTGTAGCCATTTTTATAAACTTGATGGTTTTGGAACACAGCTTTCTGTATTTTGGATTTTGTCTCGATTCCTCTTATTCTGGACATCACTGCGCCATAATAGTTTCATATTCCAATAAAAAAAAAAGAATAAGGAACTTTTCAGCTCTTTTTGTTAAATTAAAATGGCCTTAACTATAAATCAAAAACATAAGAAAATGAAAACAAAGCAAAAATCATGTGTAAAATAAAAAAAGTGAAAACGTCAGTCAGTGACAAACAGGATGGTGCTTCGTGCTACTCTTAAATGAACAACAACTTTTGTCTTTGAATGTAGAAGAGATTTTGTCAGCTAAAATGGCAGCTGTTATGGAGGCGTTCGTTTTAATCAATTTATTTATAATTATGGTCTTTTTTTTCCCTTTACATAAACGTACAATTAAAAGTACCGTAACAAAGAGCTAATAAGACGGAGTTAGCACTGTTAAATCTAAATAGTGTGCACTGTTAATAAACGAAAAACGAGCGGAGAAAAAGGCACAAGGCCACCCTGAAGGTAGAGTTGTCCCTTTTTGCACACAGAAAGTAAAGCGATGATTTCTAAACATAATTTATCTATGTGTGTAGTGGTGTGTAGGTAAGAACTTTAACATTTGTTTATCAAAAAATAAATTTTATTTGACAGAAGGTACTAATAACAGTTGCAGTTAATTTGATTTTAGTATCATTGATTGTAATCGTCCATATCCATAAATCATAAGCAAATTCAAATAAATCTATCTAAATTTGCTTATGGTTATTTTATACGCTCTGACACCCTATGACGCATCTATGATGCTTCAAACTCCATACAAATTTCGTTTTATTGTCATCTAGAAGTCTAGTCTAGAATCTAGCTTGTCATGTGTGTCATGTGAATCGTATAATAAAATTAATTTTACCGATAATTTAAAATACTGAAGGATTTTATATATCTCAAGTTAGACATTGCAATGTTTGCAAAAAGAAGTAGTATAATAATCACGCAAACGCTACGATCACTTAATAAAAAGGTTAGTCTTTACCTTAATGAAAAAAAATTAAGTAGTTTCCTTCTTATAACCTAATAGTATTCTAAGTTTAATATATTTTATACCTAGTACTATAAACCTAATTTTTTTTCCAATTCTCGATTTTTTTTTATTTTTCGTAAAATTGCATATGTTGCGCACTTTTTATGATGAGGTATATATAGTTATAAAATATAGATATAAAGTTTTAGTCTGTAAAGTATTACCAAAATAAGATGGCTTCACCCAGAGTTCCCTAAACTTTTTTGTGTTACATGTTTTTCCGTGTTGGGTAGACCTCTACTTACCTGATATTGATTTCCTGTAAATTTCTAACTGTAGTGAAGTTTAGTGTTAAAAATTTAAAGTAAAAACATGTGTTAATTTATATATTTATTAATTGAATTTCAATTAAAACTACTCAAAATAAAATTTTGTATCTGTTATGTAAAATATACGTAACATTAACTAAACATAAAATAAACTATAAATAAAATAACATAAGCAATAAGTGTGAAGGATGAACCTGATGCTTTAACATTACATTATTAACATTTGGCGTCAACTTTGTCAGGGTTGGTCTTAAATCTTCTCGGCTACTGATGTCCAGTCTGTTTCGTTAGGAGATTGGTAACAGCGCTGAACCCCCTTTCCTCTCGTTCCCCGGCTTCCCCTTTACTCCCTGTCCTTCGTGTTTCTATGCCATGGAGCTAAAGATAGTCTGTGCGACTATCCACTGGCGCTAACACATACATAATAATTTTTTTACTTCATAGGGACTTTTATAAATAATGTATATGTTTTTATATTATAAGATAGTATGATATAAGTAAATAGGTACTATCAGTGTATGTGTTGAGATCCACTATTGTGGACATTTTCACATCATGGACCCCAAATTTTTGCACTGACTTAGACCCCTTGCAGGTTGTCATAGACCCCTAGGGGTCTATATAGACCACTTTAGGAATCACTGGTTTAACCCAACTTACCTCTATTTATATTGCTCTTTTAGGCCCCAGGCTTTTAAATTGATGTAAATTTATTTATCAACATTATTATATCGACAGTGGTAGAGCCAGCAACTACAACATCAGTTGCACAAATGGGCCGGCTCGACCGGTGCAATACCACGACCACACAGAAGCCAGACGTGAAGTAGACGTTTCGTCTGACAAGTGAGGTGTCGGAGGCCCAACTCCCCCCCTCACTCCTTTTAATGACCCTTTTCCTCAAAGGCCGGCAACGCATGAACAGTTCCTCTGGTGTTGTAGATGTCCATGGGTGGTGGTGATCATTCCGTTTGTGACCCGCTGCTCGTTTGCCCTCCTATTTCATAAAAAAAAAATTACTGTCATATAAGAGAAGATGGCAAACAACCAAGTGATACACCTGTACCATGTCAAGTGACTGCAACATAGATATCTGCAACAACCAAAAAAGTTGCCTTGCCTTGCCTACCTTTGAAGGACAGAGGAAGGGGTCAACAGCAATAGGATAATTTCTTTTCATTTTGGTCCCCTCCTCTGTCATATCATTATATCTTCATCCTCCTCCCATCCCTTCTTTATTAGAAAAAGGTGAGAAGATTAGGAGGATTTTGGCTTCCGGCATGTCTGTCATCAGACGAAATGCAGAATACTTCTACTTCACACCGGACTCAAAGTCAGGTATGAAGTAGGTTGTGTTATCTTTGCGGTTGAGCCAGCCCATTCTCTACTTACTTACAATTGTGGTGCAGTGACCTAAAGTGTGTCTTTGCCTCCGACAACAAAGCTCCTACCATTGTTATCATGTTTAATAAAAAAAAAAAATTGTCACATTTTTGGTCAGTACATTCATAATCCATTGTACACATTTTTTCTGGAAACCTGGTATAATTATTTATTTATCATAAATGCAATAATAAATACATACATATAATTTATTGTTTAAATGTTATTTAATTTTACTTTTATAACAGGTTAATTATGTGTCAAAAGCCTCAAAGCCAGATATTCCTACAAATTCATTAGCATCAGTGTATTCTGCTGGTAACCAACGAGACAATGGAGTTGTGTATGACCGCAAACCCTTCAAGCTCACACTGGAGGAAGGCAAGACATACCATTGGTGTTTGTGCGGACGTTCAAAGTCTCAGCCGCTGTGTGATGGTACTCACAAGGATGTCTTTTTAAAAATTACTCAAAGGTTATAATTTTTATTTTTGAAAACTTGTCATCCTGAAAGTCAAAACAATATTTATTTCTTATAATTTGCAGGCGGGATTTTTATATACTTTTGTTTTCTTTTCAGGCCAATCAGGTTTAAAGTTGATAAAACAAAGGACTACTGGCTGTGCAATTGTAAACAGACTAAAAATCGTCCATTTTGTGATGGAACTCATAAGCAAAAAGAAATTCAAGAGGCTGGCACAATCAAAGTTTAAATGATTAATTTAAAAAAAAACAAAGTTTAAATGTTTAATAGCAATCTTAAATGATTAATTAGAAGTTACGACTAGTGTTGTAGTTGTAGTTTAGGCATTGATAAAATATATATTTAAAACTTTTTGGAATTTTACTATAACTTTATAAACCTTTTTAATTTTTAATGTAACACTAGAAATTATTGACATAATATTTTTTTACCATATAAGCTTTCTATAATAACAAATTACTGTAATTATCGTTTGTCTCTATTGAAAAAAAAACTACACGAAAGTTGAAACTTTAATTAAGGTCTACTTCATATATAATGGTGTTTGAAAAAGAGCAATGTAAGACAGTAGCTGAACTGAATGTTGATGGTAAAGTAGTGGAGCAAGTTGATGAGTTTGTTTATTTGGGATGTATG
>DWMW01000113.1:0-11873 GCA_018246335.1 Papilio thoas cinyras
GTTTAGGGGGGCAATTTGAAGATTTCTAGTGAAAAAGTGGGACATGAACTCAAAAAGGTTGGGAACCACTGCTTTAAGGTCTGCATATCAAATGTCTGATCCATCCTGTCAGATGTCAGCAGGCTCCAAAAGTCAATGCGGTCATCGTTCTGAATGAATACCCATTCATTTTGTTACACTGAGCAAAACTACTAATAAAATTTATATTCAGTAACCTGTCATCATATTTTTCATGATGAAAATATATATTTTGATATTTAAAATTTGATGTTTTTTTTTGAAATAACAAAACATTGTTTAAGTTAACCACTGTACTTATTCATAATAACGGTACCTTGGGGCGGGGTTTAGGTACCAATATAAATTTTTGTAAGGATATTTTTCTTACAACATTTCCAGCATTTTGCTACTTTAATTTTTTTCAAAACGTTGAACAGACGCGACTTTTACGTATTTTATCGCATCTATTAAACTTTTAAGAAAAATCTGTAAAATCAGTTAAATTTCAAAGTGTACTCGCGTAATTATATATATTTAAAAAAAGCTCGATGTTATGGATCAGCTTAAAGATGGTGTATCGTTTTCAGGGGTGCAAGACGGTGTGTGGGATGTGGCGGGGCGCAGGTGTACGGTGGCGCGCGGGGGCACTGCTGGCTCTGGGCGTGCTGCTGGTGTGGGCGTGGGCCGCAAGGCGTGGAGCGGGAGCGGGCGGGGCTGCGGGCTTCGCAGGGGACGCGGCCGCGGGGCAGGTGGCGGGCCGCGAGCTGCCGCTCATCTTCATCGGCGGCGTGCCGCGCTCGGGTACGACGCTGATGCGCGCCATGCTGGACGCGCACCCCGACGTACGCTGCGGCCAGGAGACGCGCGTCGTGCCTCGCATACTGCAGATGCGCCAGCACTGGATGCGCTCTCAGAAGGAGAGCGTGCGGCTGGAACAGGCGGGCGTGTCCAAGGCGGTGCTCGACAATGCGATCGCCGCCTTTTGCCTCGAGGTGATCGTCCGTCACGGTGACCCCGCGCCGAGGCTCTGCAACAAGGATCCTCTCGTACTCAAAATGGGCACGTACGTGCTAGAGTTGTTCCCTAATGCCAAATTCCTGTTCATGGTCCGTGACGGCCGAGCAACCGTTCACTCCATTATTACTCGCAAGGTATGTACTTGTAATTGATGTGTTAGTATTATATGTTTGCTCTATAATCTGTCCTTCGCTAAATACAGAGCGAGAGAGCGGAGGAGGTGTTAATAAGGGAAATGACAGGTGACGATCACCGGGTTCGACCTGTCGAGTTACCGGCAATGCCTCAGCAAGTGGAACCACGCAGTGGAGCTGATGTACCAGCAGTGCCGGTCGCTGGGGCCGGCGCGATGCCTGCTGGTGCGGTACGAGGCGCTGGTGCTGGCGCCGGCGGCCACCATGCGCCGTGTGCTGGCCTTCCTCGACCTGCCCTGGCACGACGCCGTGTTGCACCACGAGCGCTACATCAATCAGCCGAACGGCGTCGCACTCTCCAAGTACGCTCTACCAGTGACACGAGTCATCGTTTAGATTAAACGACCCACGACCGTCCTACATCATCCCACTGACCTTGTACTGTCTATACTGTCGTAAACGAATCCTACATGATCGAACAGGAATTCCGCACGTGCCTCCACAATCCCACTTGAACTTTCACGATGCAAGACGATCCTATAAAGTGACAACAACTTAAAGAGCCTTCAAGATATGCATAGTTTTTATGTTCCCAGTTGATAGGTAAATGTCCGAATTTTTCTTTTAAATGCTGAGTCATCCTCCGCTGCTAGCGGACGAGTTGCAAAGCGTTGTCTGACGTAGGAGAGCTATACAAAAAAAAAGAAAGAAATTTGGCCTCGAGTAGGTTCGGACGCTCTGTACTCTACTAGCCGCTGGTAAAGTGTGATGTGTGGTGTGTGGCAGCGTGGAGCGGTCGTCGGACCAGGTGGTGCGGCCGGTGAACCTGGACGCGTTGGACAAGTGGGTGGGCCAGCTGCCGGGCGACGTGCGCGCCGACATGGCCGAGCTGGCGCCTATGCTGTCGGTGTTGGGCTACGACCCTTGGGCGAACCCGCCTCACTACGGCACGCGCGAGCCGCCGCCCGCGTGACGCGCGCTGTTCGCCGAGCCCGCAGCACTCCGCGCGGCCCTGGGCGCCAAAACTTCTCAACGTAATGGAAGTACTTATATTTTTGTGTTATGCTATTAAATTAATTGTATATATGTGTACATAGACGGTGTCGCGCGACGACAGGCGCGAGGCGCGGACGACGTCTGCGGTCCGCTAATAAACTTGTATTTTATGTTAAAAACTATTTTATTTCTAACGCCATCGGACCCAATACTTCATTGCATAATTTATTACGTCAGAATGAACTTCCACAAGCGCGAATAGCTTGAGGCTCATTTGTGTAAGAGCGTACAGTGTGCGGGGAGAGCCGTGCGCGTGGCGCTGAGGTGCCGGTCGTCCCGCTCGCCTCCGTGAGGCGCACGGGCAGGAGCGGGTCGATCAATGTTTAGCTACGGGAACAAAATCCGGAACTTTAGCACAAACGGAAAGTAAAAAGATTCATTGTGGACTATAATTACTAAATTGCTGAAACCAATGATAATTTTCCTATTTATTTCAATTCAAATTATAAATTTTTAGGTTGTCATATTATACGTAACCCAAGGAACTAAATAATCTAAAATAAAATAACATTCTATAATAATAAAATTTTAATTGTGAATAACTTACGTCACTAATACGTCAACTCAGACCGGAGTCTATAATTATTTATAGAAAATTACATTTACGACAATTTTCATGGACGATCATATCGCCATCTGACGCCTGCCTTGTACACTAGCAAGTTCTCGAAGGAGCTGATGGGAGGCGATGTCCACAGGCGGCGAACAGATGGCACTCCTATTTAAATGTGCCCACTCGCAGCGTTGTTTGCTCACTTTCACTATGTATGGCTCGCGAAATGTCCTCACAAATAGTTCCGTACGTTCTACTACAATAATATGATTAAATACGAGAGGCGCAGTGACGGAGACACCCCACCCCCTCCGGAGTTCCCGCAGGATAACCAGAGAAACCGCCGACGGTGTGCCACGTGCCGTGCTAAGTAAGACCGTTAACAGACATTAAAAAGGAAAGCTCTCAATTAGGTTTTTCATTATAAGTTTGGTCCAGCAATTTAATAATTATGTGATTTGGTATTTAGACAGAAACAGTTTCTTCCTTATCATTTTTAATGAGTCAGTTATCTGAAGCATTTTGTGTGCATCCTAATAGTCCTTTACAGTACACGACTTAAATAAATGTATTAGGAGATGTAGCAAAATTAAAACTTACAAACGCAGGGTGGCCAGACGATACGCTCGCTTGGAGCGACACCGCCGCCTCCTCGCCGCCTCCTCGCCTCCTCCTCGCCCCCTCCTCGCCCCTACAACGTGCAACTTTACGTTGCCACCATTGCATTGTTAGTTTGCAAGCTTACAAGTCGAACGATATAACGATAGCGCTTGTAATAATTTTTTGAGATTTATTTGGTGGATTTAAGTGATTAAAAAAATACCAGCAACGTAGTATCCGTCCGTGTAACAACACGAATCATTGCCTGTCTTGTCACGAGACAAGTCTAGACGTACTAATGTTGCGTTTAAATTTATATTTAATTACGTCTAGGCATAATATTCTGTCATAGCCGTGCGAAGCAGGGGCGGGGTGGAATAAATTACAACAAAAAATATTTATAATTACGTTTAGCGTTGAAGTGCTGTATAATATGGGCAGCGAGCGGGCGCCGGGCAGCGGCCGGCGTCGGCGACAGCAGTGCACTGCCGCCACTCGCGGAGAGAGGACGTGTGGCTTACAACTGACGTACATTCGCACGTGTGCGCCGATCTCCTCGGAAGAGATGTTTACATCGCGCACTTTGCTTCAACTAGCTTTCGATAATAATAATAAATTCGATTCTGCTTAGTGAAAGATCTCGAGTAAACAAAACTAAGCGGAGGAAGTGTTGGCTTAATAAAAGGGGTAGAAAGTGAAGTGTCCGGCGTTATGATGCGGTGAAGCGGTATCGCAATGCTTCGAGCGTCACTGCTGGTGCTGAGCGCAGTATGTGTGGCGGTGGCCAGAGGCGCTAAGCTGGCGCCGCTGGATGTGCCGCGCTGCTGCCCCGCCGGCGAGAGTCTGTCACCCGAAGCGCTGAGAGCCTCCGGGCTCGTGCCTGATCGTGCAGCCGCCGCCTGCGCGCCTACTGCGCCCGGCGCGCCCGTTTGGGCGCCGCTCGTGTACGCACCTGCCCGAAACACATTCCTAGAGCGCGGTCGCCTGCCGCAACATTGGCGGCTAATGGACGCGGCGCTCCCGCACTGTGCCGAGCTGCGAGTGCTGCCAGAGCACGCCGCGCCTTATGCCCTGCTCGCCAACAATGGATCGCTGCTAGTCCGCGGCACGACGCACGCCCTGTCGCCCGAACGCTATTGTGCGGACGAGGGTGGCGCGCTCGTTTGCGAGGAGGACGTGCCGCGCGGCCCGAGCAAGTGCTGTGCCGAAAGCCAGGGCTTCGACGGTGCACATTGCGTGGAGGATGCTGCAGCCGCGGCAGGACCGGCCGCCGTGCTCGAGGAGCTGCGTGCCCTTGCAAACGGCAGCGTTGTAGGGTTCGGGTGGCCCGCGTGTTCGGAGGGCTCGCGGTACGCGGTGGCGGGCGCGCTGGCCGGCGCGCGGCTAGACGTGGGTGGTGCGTTGCTGTTGCGTGCGGCGAACGGGTGGGCGCGCCTTACAGGAGGTGCATGGTGTGCAGAGTCAGTGCAAGGCGCGACGGGCGCGCGCGTACTTGCATGTGAAGCAGCGGCGCGCGCGGTCGGTGGCGGGCCCGCGCATCACGCTCTGTATGGCGCAGGGCTGGCGGTAGGCGCTGCGTTCCTAGCAGCGACGTTGGCCGCGGGGTTCGCGTTGCCGGCGGCGCACCACGCGCTGCACTGGCGCTGCCAGACGCACTACGTAGCGGCGCTGATGCTGGGCGACGTGTTGCTGGCCGCCACGCAGCTTGCCGGGGACCGCGTGCCGCCGACGGTGTGCCGCGCGCTCGGTGAGTCCCGCCCTCTCTCTGATCCTGTTTTTCCGGCCTCTATCCTCGTCTGGCCGTGCTAAGTAAGTCGTTCGCTCTGTGCATATGCTGTCTTGCGGCGCCGGTTGCGTGGGGTGCTCCAGCTGTCTGCATGCACTTCCTGTTTCTTTCGGCGTTTTTCTGGCTCAACACGATGTGCTTCAATATCTGGTGGACATTCCGGTGAGTAGAATTTTGTTGGTACAGAACGTAACAGAAATACTGTTTAAAAGAGCGTAATTATTTGGACATTTAGCTCCTGTTTATTGCTTTATGATCCACTATAGCGTTCAGCCGATTGACTTGTGCAGCCTGTGAGTTATTCTTAGTTACTAAATGTAACGTGTCCCCATTCCTAATAAAGATATTTTAAAATGCTTGTCGCAATTTTGTTGTACTTCCATCAGTACTAGTAATGCGAAGGTCGTAAGGAAGCTGTCTGTAACTGACAAGCTGCGCTGCTACAAGGGGCCGACGCCAATCCTTCATACAGATTAGATTGTACAAAATCACAGAGCAAAGAAACAAACATGGCGGCGCTAATGATATGCTCACAATACTCATAAAAGGTACAACACTAATTTGGGACGTCGCCAAACGGTTAAGACAATTTTCTGACGTATTGTAATTACACTTCTGGCGACCTGACGGGACCCTGTCGGAGAGGTCGAGTCGCTTCCAATGTTTAATTTGTGTCGATTATCACGGGGCTATGAAACGAAGAATACAAGTTCTCTGCAACACTGTACTTGTTAAAGAGCAGAGTGGCACAGGGTGGCGTACAAGCTTATGAATGGCATTCACGAGTTGACAGGCCAGTATGATCGTTGGCAGTGAGCGATGCTGCGGGTCGCATGCGCTATCGATGGTCTGTCGTCACGTTAACTTCACGGTCGGGTCCGTACGTACGGGAAGTACGTCGTCGTTCGTCGAACTAAAGTGCACCGTATACAAGACATTTACAAAAAATCTGTGAGGTCTTTACAGCTGGTCCCCAGACCTCCATGGTGACACTGGTACGCCTAGAGGCGCGGTGTTGAGGTTAGGGGGTGAGTTGATAATATCTGGTGAGATGGGCACTTTGTATACACAGGGACTTTCGTCCGACGTCGCTAGAGCGCGGACAGGAGGCGTGCCGACTGCGCGTGTATCAGGTGTACGCGTGGGGCGCGCCGCTGGCTCTGGCGGGCGCGGGCGCGCTGCTGGACCGGCTGCCGGCCGCGGCCGCCGCAGGCTACTTGCGCCCGCGCTTCGCCGTCCGCCGTTGCTGGTTCTACGGCGACGCCGAGGTGCTCGTCTACTTCTTCGGGCCCGTGGGCGTGCTTCTGCTCGTCAACCTCGCGCTCTTCGTATCCACCACGCGCCAGCTCACGTGCGGTCTATGGCGCCGCGACGAGGTCAAGTCCACATCCGAGAGGTGCGTCTTGCGTTGCCGCACGGCATATCTATTCACATCCGGTCGGCCTAATCTCTTTATCTTTATACTTCTTAATACAGATTTATCTAATTCGTTTATAAGACATCCGATTTTATGAAAAACCGTCTGTCGCAGGGCGGCACTGGGGCGAGTGTGCGCCAAGCTGGTGGTGGTGATGGGAGTGACTTGGGTGGCGGACGTGATCTCGTGGGCGGCGGGCGGACCGGCCTACCTGTGGTATGCCACCGACCTGCTCAATGCGCTACAGGGGCTCTTCATCTTTCTGGTGGCGGGCTGCCAGCCACACGCGTGGGCGGCCGCGAAGCGTGCGGCGGCGGCGATGTGCGCGCGTCGCGGCCGCCATGCACGTCATGCCGCGCACTCCTCGTCGCACCTGCCCTCTTGCGGCGAGTCGCTCACACACACCACTGCCGCGCCGGCGCCGGCGGCACCCGCCGCGAACACCGCCGGCCCTGCCGCACCATCCGCGCCCGCCGGCCCAGCGCGCTTGCCTATGGAGACGGTGTGCTGACCCACAGCGCCCGCAACAAGAGGCTACGACTCGGGGGACGAAACCCCCGTCTATATTTCTATACGTATTTGTATATATGCCAAATGATAATATATAACGAAGTGAAGACCTGAACGTCTTGCCCATTTTATTGGCTGTTAGTGAACAACAAACCGATGACAAGTGACCACGCGCTTCGCCCGCGCTCCGCCCGCGCTTCGCCTGGTAGTGTTTTGCCAGGAGATCTGGCGACCGCGGGCTACGCTGAACTCGTTGCAGAAAGTGTTGTGCGTCGTGCAAGTTGTTACATGTGTATTTATGTGTCTGTACGTGCTAAGTTTTTAACCGCTTAATGTACCAGTACATTTCTATGAACTATTAATAAAAGGAAATAGGAAGAGGCACAGTTTTAATGAGCCCTCATTCCCCATAGTGTAGTACCAGTGCTCGACAACATTCGGAGCACGACTGCTCGGCCGGTGACAACACGCCGTCACAGAAGACACTCATCTAATAAGAAAAGGATAGAAGGGGGAACAGTCAATAATAGAAGAGTTATTGGATAGGAAAAGAAAATATACCTTTGTTCTGTTTATTCCTTGATGTATCTTTCAAAGGCAACCCATCAGAGTTGCTGCTGCCTGCCGGCGCGCACGTACCCCGCCTGCCGCGCCGCAGCAAGCCTGATGCGGTCGCAGCTCGGTGACGGCGACACGACATAACGGAATCCGATAAATGACTCATTTTGTTTAAACAAATTAGTGCTATCTAAGTGCGACATGACTAACATTGATCGACACAATAAGGTCGTTACGCACTACGAATTGATAAATATAGAACCGTTATACATTCACTAGTAAATTTTGGGTTACCTTACACGACTTGAGGCCGTCGATCGGTCATGGGAATGCAATCTAAATTGTTCCGACACAGTCGGTCGCGAGACCCCGGGCTGCTTGCACCTTGAGGGATAGTACTCTCAGTCGAGTGCTCTCTGCACACGCGCAGGGATGTGTCGCGTACACTGCGCGACCCTCCTAGTGCCCGACCCGACCTCAGCCTTTCTTTAACACGTGTACCCAGTCCCCGCAGCGACGGATGACATACATCGTTTTGAATAATAAAAGATGTATTTGATTACTTGTGGAAATTAAATGCCAGCTACCAGCAGTTAAACTACACTAGAAAATTGTTAGAGTTCATATTCGAGTTCCCCCTCTTAGCAATCAAATCGCCTTGCTGAGTTGTGTGGGCTCCATGCTGGAAACACTGCTCTAGAGACATCACAGTGTTTGTGTTTGATTGGAATAACGCGAGATTTTAATAAAAAAGAAAAAAAATATTATTATCCATAAAACACACAGAGCGCATCATTACAGTTTGCTAATGGTGCCCACAGCATTGTCTCCATCTTTCATCTCAGAGTAATGCTGTCGGACGGCACCGGTATGTCCAGATGACCTCACGAATGTTAGTAGAGCCGCCGTGCAGTAGCATCAGATGGCAATGAGTGGTGTGCTCCTAACCCAGAGACAAATGTAAATAAGTTGGAGAAATAATATATTTTTCAAAAGTTAGATTTAAAAAACCAGAAGTGAGGGGTTCTGCTGACTATCATTGTGGGCGGAGAACGCGGGCGGCACAGGGCGCTGGCAATTTAATTTGTACAAATATCAAAATATTTGTATAAGGTATATTTTGAAATCACTAGATAACTCAGAAATGAATAGACCAACTTTGTACATTGATAGGAGACGTCAGTTCTGTACCTCCGCCGGCCGCCGGCTGCGGAGAGGCCGCCGCACGACAGCCACTCGTCGCGCACGGCCGGCGGCGCAAAGCTGCCGTCAGAATCTACACAACACGCTGATGCCCTGTGAAGGGCGGCGACGTTCCGAGGTCGATCTATCAGACGAGCCGCAATTACTCTGCATTTTATTCATAATATAATGTACGCCACTGACTTTACTAACTTTAAATTTAATAAAATTATGTTTGCTATTTGGTGTTAATATTATTGAAATTGTTACAATGTACCAGACAGACAGTCGGCTGTGGCCACTGGCCAGGTGTGGCCGCCGGTCGCCGGGCCTCTTACATCTCTTTGTTAAATATTCATCCAATTTTTTACTTTATTATACAATTTAGTTTTTCGTAATATCATGGATGGCTGCGTGGTTTCCTTAAAATGTTTATGTGGTGTGAGAGAATAGTATTGGTATTTAGGAACATTCAACGCAGAATAACCAGCGCACGGACGTGGCGAATTAAAGTTTAACGAAAGTAATGGCGGTCTTGAACCACTTTTATAAGTGGCGAGAGGCGAGCGGAGCGGGGCGGGCGGCCGCGAGAGCGCAGTGAAAGTGCTCACCTGGGTTTGCCTCACAGAGACTTCTCACTTTGGGTATCGAGTACGCCGAGGGGCTTTCGACTATTTTGTTATCGTTCAGTTCCGATCTCACAAAATGACGTGACGCAAAGACGACATGATCGTCATTTATTTTAGGAAATCTCTTAAAATAGCTAATAAGACTTGATGGAAGTCCGCCGGTATGTTTGAAATGCTCGCAGAGCAACAGTCGGACCGGGGACGGCTCTGGCCGCGGCGGCGGGCGCGCGACCGGCCCGGAGGGCGGCACGGCACACAATTCTGAATATAATTGTAATATCTATCTTTCTTGCCTCCCTTTAAACATGAAGATGATGGCGGTACCTCGTGCTTCACCTCTTCTGTTCTCTACGCACGCCCCGGGTGCGGAAGGTTTTCCTGGTCGCGTGTGTGCGTGTGTGCGCCCGGTCACACTACAGACTTCTTCCGTAATACTTATTCACTAAATTTCTGAATGCATACAACAAACGGACACGTTTCAAAATAATATAAATAAATTGCTGTCCGCAGACATAACACAAAGAGGTGACCAAAAATTAAGTGCTCCGGTAACGGTGCTTGGACATCTTTGTCGGATGTTCTGTTATGTCTGTTCTATATTTAGTACACTGAGAATACCGTCGGTATAAGTTCGTCAAGGACAGTTCACCTTGACTAGTTGCCTGCTTATAGTGGCCTTGGGTCTTAACAGCCGTGCAATGGTTACCCACGGTGAATCGAGAGGGGCCTAAGCCGTCCCTGAGTGTTCTAAATTCAAAAGATATCACAAGATATAAACTCTAAATAGTTTAGAGATAAATTAGATACAAGTTATGAAGATCCGCTATTACGAAAGCGGTCCGAGATCTATCCCACATAGGAGAGAGCGACATGTAGGTACATGTAGGTCGGCCTCGCGATTCGTGCCTCGGTCTGTTGAGCGATTGCGCAACAATAAGCTATTAGTCAGCGCGGCACGTCGCAAGCAAACATCCTTTGTGTGGAGGCGGCGTCGAGTGTACATTGTCCTAGAGCCAGGACAACTTTAAGTTCGCCGACAACAGACAGGCCGCACGTTTAGACGAAAATTAATCTATAATTTGACGAATGTTTTCGTCTCAGGGAAACCAGAGTCGCTCTGCTGGCGACCTGCCTGCTGCACGGCGCCCACAGCCTTACATTGCGTCTTCATCAGAGCCCGACTGTCTCTCTCGCCCGCGACTCACAGTGTATGTGTGTGAGGTGGACTCACATACATTAACATGAATGAAACTGTTTATTCCTTACCCGACGAAGCCAACAATGGCGCAACACAACACTAAGGTATCCATGAATTCTTACATTGACAGTTCGCTCGCGACCGACCCAAAGTGAGATGAGAACATGGAACAAACCACGATACATGCCGGCTCGTCTAAACCCGTTGTTTACGAAAATATTACAATGTCAGATATAAATAAATAACGGCACGGGCGAGTGGCGCGGCCGGCGCAGGGAATTCATATAGTATTATTATAATATAGTGTCCGAAATGATTTACTTTCTGAAAGTGGCGGCGCCGCGACGCCCAGCCGCGCTCCGTCTGCACTATCATACTATAACGCTTACGATGTACATGCGTTTGGTAGGACTGCTGTACCAAAGAACTACACCGATAGTGTCGCGCAGTGCGTGAGATGGCCGGGCAACGAAATAAAACTAAAAACGTTTATAACTTTTATTTTATATTATATTATATATGCCAGTAAATAATTAAGATGAGTAATTTGACATTGCGTCACGCGCAGCAGTGCTAGTGCAGCGGTCAGCAGTATTACTGTGTCAAAGAATGTCAGCGACCTAAAAACTAGCTGCAATATAATTATTGCGGCGGCTGTCAGCGGGTGCGTCAGGTGTCTCATACGGTACATGTGCACAATACTTAGTATTGAGTTGTCAGGAAAGTTCGTGGGGATTTTTCAGGAAAATTAAAACACAGGTCATTCACATATTGGGATACATTTATTAAATTATATAACTTCCATTAGGTTCCTTTCTCTTCGACTACAGCATCTTGGCTACAAACAGCGCACGGTTATCGCACTCGCCGCTCGCGTGGCCTGTAATGCACTTTACTGGTACCATGTTCCAGGACAAACAAGAGTGCACGTCACAGACACAAATCTTTAAATACATGATTTTCTTTTTACATCGATTAGCAACTCGCCTAATCATAATTAGTACCGTCGGCGTCGCTGCGATTGCTTGGAAATATCCAGACAACGTGGGCATGGCGATCTCGGCAGAGTCGAGTTATGACCACGTCATCTGCTGCGATCGTGGAGGTATGACCACGTCGTCTGCTGCGATCGTCGAGTTATGACCACGTCGTCTGCTGCGATCGTGGAGGTATGACCACGTCGTCTGCTGCGATCGTGGAGGTATGACCACGTCGTCTGCTGCGATCGTCGAG
>DWMW01000114.1:0-11806 GCA_018246335.1 Papilio thoas cinyras
AAAAGTAAAGCCGCAAAAACTATACCTAATTAATAATACTTCTTAACGCGAGCGAAGCCGCGGGCAACTGCTAGTTCTTACATATATATGATTATTTATATACATATGTGTATGTGTGTGTGTGTGCATATGTGCGTGTGTGCTTGTGTATGTGTGGAATACAATTGAGAATATACGTTGGCCAAAAAAATCCCTCGCCCATTATTTTTTTGTTTTCGCCGAATTAATTTTTAGGTTTCCGCCGAAATTATACCTATTTACGTCCACATTTTTAAAATCCGTCGTAGACTAGACGTTTTTACTTTGGTTTGTCTGACACATCTTTAGGTTACGCAAAATAAAATTAGATATAATTAGAGCCAATACTGACAAGGAGCTCATAGGGTGAAGAAATTAAAACAAATTTTACATTAAAGTTCAACTTTGACAGTGATGTAAAAAGAGCCCAGTCATTTACCAATACATGCACGAGGACCTTCTCCAAATGGCAAATATATATGTTTTGTCATGGGATGTATGAAATCTGTCAAGAAGCGGCCTGGCTTAAACTGTTCGGGCTCGTCAAAGTACAGCGGGTCCATGTGCAGTGCTTGTACCGGTACAAGCATTGACACGCCCTCGTCTATCGTAAGGTTCAGGTCTGGGAATGTGTACTTCGGAGCACACTTTCTGACTAAATGACCCAACGATGGGAACATTCGGATACCTTCATTGAAAGCGCAATGCAAATAAGTCATTTCAGCAACTGCGTCATAGCACAGCTTATTATCGTACTTCGCTAAAACTCTGTCGATTTCCTCTTGAACTTTTTGTTGCTCTTCTGGATTGTATGCGAGTTGATGTAACGTATAGCTTGTAGAAGACGAAGAAGTTTCGAATCCCGCAGCGAAAAATAACATTACTTGAGCCATCATAATTTCGTCTGTTAATTCTAAAGACACTTCTTCAGGCGTGCCGTTTGTTTGTACTTTTTCAATAGATTGTCCAACTATTTTTCCCTTTTTTCCTACATTCAAGAAGTAGATTGATAAAATCGTTCCTTCCATAAGGTTGATAATTCTTTTTCTGCAAAATACTTTGAAGAAGCATATTCCCATGTCTTTCTAATTTGCTAAAGACTCTTAAATGTTTGCACGCATCAGGAAACATCTCTTTAAGCATCGTCTTAACAATTTGACTTACTTCGAAATTAAACATATAAATGCCAAGTTTTCTACACGCGGAATTTTCGTCACTATGGGAATCCATGTCAAGGCCAAATCCACAGGTACCAATGAAGTCAGTAGTACATCACGAGCATCCAGAACTCGCCCTGTCGGCGGAACGTAATGGCGTGGGTGCGCAGACGCTCAGCTCGTTCTACAATAAGCGGAAACATTGCTTTCAATTTGCCGCTTGTAAACGCGGGAGTGATGCGTTGCCTTAACAACTTCCAAAGATCTCCATCAGCAGCGAAAAGATTTTTTGTTAGTGGCTCAATAACTTCTTTGTGTGTGCTGATACCTCTCATGTGAAAATGTACAAAATCTGCAATGAGGACTCGCTTTATAATTTCTGGATCCCTTAATATAAGCCCCGGACTGACTGCTTGATAATATCCCACAACCTTTTCCTTCGGGTATTTGAAGTACAATTCTGTATATATTTGTGTCATTGTTTTTTTCATTAAGTACAAGTAAGTGCTTGATTCCTTTCTTATCCCAGTACTCGAATGTTCTCGTACCGTATACGTACAGAGCGACACAGAGAACAAATACCAGAGCCAGGGCAAACATGATCGAAGAAGAACCAAATTATGCAAGTCGAGAGTTAAAGAATCAATCCGTTAATTTATATTAATTCGAAGTGCGATAAAAAGAGATTTGAACAAATATTACTACTGTGTCATGATAAACACAAATTGTCATCTATACCTTTACTAAATACAAATGACGTGATTACTGAGTCATACGTCATTGCTTAGGCTTCACTATTAATTCTACAACTTTGAACTCAGTCACTCATACACAAAGAACTAAAGAAATAAATCTATTATTACCACAAACAACGTATATAAACACATTTCATATTATTTTATAAATACATATATTTTATTATATAATACATTATATATATGTATATATATAATCTAAAATTGAATCAGAAAGCGCATGACACGTTATCGCTCGAGTTAGTAAAATGATAACATGTTTACTAACAGTATATCATTAATTATGATTCACATGTTTATCGCTAAGATGATGACTATAAAGATTTTAACTCTTTTAC
Source organism: Papilio thoas cinyras (assembly GCA_018246335.1). Taxonomy (NCBI): domain Eukaryota; kingdom Metazoa; phylum Arthropoda; class Insecta; order Lepidoptera; family Papilionidae; genus Papilio; species Papilio thoas. The sequence goes on from DWMW01000114.1 coordinate 2,269, forward strand.
TTTCATCAAAACTTTTTCTAATACACGTGCCCTCAAGCGACCCTCCGACGAAGGTCTTTTTGCTTAATAGGTAGTACGTAAGTCGGTAGGTAGTAGTCATTATATTACTATACTCTAGTGTAGGGCTAGCACTGCACGAAGTCTCAGGTTTGATAAAATATTGCGTTGTGTTGTCTTTCCTCAAACTGGCTCTCTTACCGCATCGTTCTCCATTTATGACTTAGGACCGACTTGACCGGCTTAAAGTTTGTATGTATCGAGAGCATGTGAGTGCGCACTACTCGACACATGTTTTTCAATAGTAGGTCCAGCGAGAGAAATAAAAACAACATATAAATAGTTTGAAAAGTGAAACATTACGAGTACATAATTTAATGAAAACAGACGTCCGTTTATAACCAGCGACATTTTTAAACATATAGCGAAATGTGGGTTTACTAGTTGCACCTCCGACTAACGCTTCGGGGAATACAGGCGTGAGATATTTATGACCGGATGTCGACTATAACACGCCGTTTGTGCGATGTTTACTTATCTAGAAAAACAAAGGACAATGAAACTGTTATCCTCAATGGTCCTAACGGATGGCCTCTGTATTGCACGTACGAGTACATCGATGTGCAGATGAACATAAACTGTTTTACTGTCAATTTAGACGTGGCGAGTTGAACAATGATTTATTTAACTGCACTACTTATTGCACTCGTCGCTGTGTACCTGTGTGGTACAAATAACTTCACGTATTGGGAGAAGAGAGGAATCAAGCACGACAAGCCGATACCATTTTTCGGCAATAACTTATGTAAGTACTTATTGAAGAGAAGTGTTACACAGATAGCTAGTGACTTGTATTGGAAATATCCAAATGAAAAGATCGTAGGTTTCTACCGCGCCAATCGTCCAGAGCTAGTGATAAGAGACCCTGAATTAGTAAAACGTATACTTTTAACGGATTTTGATAAGTTCTATGCAAGAGGCATCAATTACCATAAAACTGTGTTTGAGCCTTTATTGAGAAATTTGTTTTTTGCTGATGGAGATCTTTGGAGGTTGTTACGAAAACTGATGACTCCAGCGTTTACAAAAGCTAAGATTAAAACAATATTCCCTGCGATAGCGGATCGTGCCGAGTGTTTGAACAAAGTTATAAGTGCAGCTCATGGTCCGGTCCTTGATGCACGTGAAATAATGGCGCGATACACTACGGATGTAATCGTCGCTTACAGCTTTGGCATCGATGCTAATTCATTGGGTGATAACGGTTCCATATTCAGGCAACTGGGTGCTGAATCATTTAAATTAGGACGTACGCAACATTTTATACGAATGCTTCAAGAAGTGTTTCCTGAAACATGCAAGCATTTAAAACTACTGGGTAATGTTGAGAAAAGTGTCGTTGAAATTGTGAAAAGTATTCTTAACAAAAGAAAGTGCAAGTCATCTGATAGAAATGATTTTATAGACCTTCTACTAGAGTGTAAGAAGAAAGGAAAAATGGTAGGAGAATCTATCGAGACAACGGAGGCCGACGGTAGTCCTACAAAAGTTTGCCTTGAACTGGATGACTTGCTTCTTACAGCTCAGGTATTTGTTTTATTTGCTGCAGGGTTCGAAACCTCGTCTTCAGCAACGAGTTTTACCTTGCATCTACTTGCATTACTTCAGGAAATTCAGAAAGAGGTGCAAGAAGAAATAGAGAGAGTAATGTCTAAGTACAAGAATAAAATGTGTTATGATGCAATTCAAGAAATGACGTACTTGGATTGTGTTCTTAAGGAGAGTTTGAGATTATTTCCTCCCATAGGATTTCTGATGAGAAGATGCGCTCGCGAATACACGTTTCCTGAATTAAATTTAACTATAGACGGAAGGGTATCCGTCGTTGTCCCTTTGCAAGCTATGCACATGGATCCCAACTATTTTAAAAATCCTGAAAGGTTTTTTCCTGAGAGATTCTTCGCTTGTAACGTAGAAGATAAAACAAGACATGTATATTTACCATTTGGAGAAGGTCCGCGAGCGTGTATAGGTATGCTTGATTTTTTTTTAAATTAGTAACTGCCTCGGTGGCTCCGTGGTATTACGTGTACGGTATGGCTGCAATGCTGGAATCCGGGGTTCGAGTCTCGGGTCGCGAAAAATGATATTGGATTTCTTCAACTTAATGTCAGCCCGAAGTTTGGAATTTGTGCCCGATATGGCAATAGGCTCGGCACCTATCACACCCATAAATACGCCCCCATAAATACCTACCCACGCCATAAATTTTCCGTCCCAAATATGGGTGGCCTATTTACACCTCTACCTGTCTCTTCAAAGAATAGAGGCGTGGGATATGTTTTTTTTATAAATTGTGATCATGATGTATTTTTACAGTTAAAACAGTCCAAACTTAAGACAAAATACATTTGGAAACTACATTATGTACGTACGTAACGTTCTTTTATTCCGATAATTTCTTACTATGGGCAAACACATCCCAACAGAGGTTTAGCGACTAACCTCACAACGTTAACGTTGCATACGCCTTAAAGACGTTGTTAATATTGCAGGTGAAAGACTAGGTATGATGCAGTCCCTGGCCGGGCTGGCCGCTGTGCTGTCTAGATATACGGTGGAGCCTGCGCCCGAGACTACGAGACATCCCGACATCGACCCATCTTCAAACCTAGTTCAGAGCACGAGAGGTGGTCTGCCTTTACTATTCCGTTTAAAGACTACGATTTTGGAATGATTTCTAACATTATATTTATGGTTATCTTATCTTTATAAAGGAAAGCTATACATTTTTTTTTATCATAAAACCGTCTAAGACACGTTGAATATATGAATATTTAATATTTAATGCCAGCGAGATATTCCAAAAATATTTACTTATATCATTGAGCGAAAATACTTAAATATACAGCGCCCAGATTGCTCATAACGCATTTCCTTTTAAAACCAAATACACCTATCCCCCGATTTACACGGTACTTGTTCTACACGTTTCCGCTTTTACACGGTTTTCCAAATAGGTTTTTTTTGTTTTTATCGCACTCTACTAAATGCTACTGTGTTTGAAGACGTGCGCTGTGTACACATCTCACGGGGAATACCAAGCTTATGTGCTGAAAACAGAGCTAAAAAAAAACAGTGTTTCCGTAATATATTACATATTTTAACCTGTCAATGCATTTTATTTTTATTTCTGTGTATACCTAAAAATATTGAAAAAAATCACAACTGTTAAATAGCAAAATTATGCATTTTCTGAAAGCTTTTCAACTTACGTGGTTTTGACTTGAAAATTTTTAATGTTCGATTTACACGTTTTTCTCAGGAACGTATCTACCGTGTAAATCGGGGGATAGGTGTACACAAAACATTAGGCCACTATGACACAACGGAATACAGTTACAATAGCAGCGCTGCGCTTCCTGTCATCTCGATGTTCTTTGTACATTTGTAGGGGTATTATTAATATATTCACGTCCGATCATTCCTGTCCGCCATCTATCGGGCAAATAATACAACGAGTGTATGTTGTGGATAAAAGATGGCGCCACTATACCACACGTGTAGCGTCTCAATCCGCAATTACTTACTTTATATTATCGTAAATTCGTGAAATCGTAGTAATAAGTGTGCCCTATCCTTCCGGGATGGTTATCATTCCATCAAGCGACGGAAAGTCACCATTTTAAGAAGGAGATCTAAAAATCTACCATCGGACTCATCCCCGCCCAATTGTGCACTTATATTTTTAGAGAACTTAAGAATAATAACCTGGGGCCACAAATTAGATTACTTAATGCACGACTTTGCTTCGTCAGCTCTGATTCCTTTTGGCACCACTGGTAGAGTCTGCCGAAAGTCTCCGACCATCAAAACTAACCCATTAATTTTGTATTACGCTTTATATCCCTTAGTGATCTGTTTAAGGCTTCAATACCAAGTTTATGAGCCATTGTTATTTCATGACACACTATTATTTTTGTACTTTTTAAAACTAGCAAAATTACTTTGTAGAGATGTTGTAAATAGGAGTCTCAGTAGTTAATTGAGTGGTATCTTAAAAGTAGCAAGAGCAGTTCGACCACCTTCGGGTAATGTAGCAGCTATGCCGGACGACGCCACAGCCAGGGTAAATATAAGAAGATTCATAGAAACTTTCATCCCTTATTTTATCCCCTTAGGGGTGGAATTTACTTAGGTGATTCTGTAAAATCCGCATTTAAAACGATCACCAGACCGATTGTAGTGCACGAGCGATGAGTCTGGACAACTGACTAAAGGTAGAAGATAAACTCTAAATAACAGAACGAACAATATTATGATAGGTCCTAGGACCAGTACGAGGAGAAAACGGGACGTACCGCATTCAAAGGGAGAGCTCAGGAAAGTGGGGAATGGCGCAGAATCGGGAAAGTGGAGGAACTTATTTATTTTGGAACTATGAGTACGAAATATTAGAAAGCGTGCTACTTTATTTTATAATTTTAATTTATTTTACAACTTAATTTAAAAGAGTTCGGAAATCATAAATTTCCTCGTTATTTTAAATATTGTTCAGTTCAAATTATTAGTAATATAGCAACTAAGCGTGTCCCAATTTATTAATTTACGAATTGTTTTAAATTACACAAAAAGCAACATGATCCTTGATCCATTATAAGCAACAACATGATTGTTTGGAAATTGTTCGACAACTCTCGCGAGCAGCGACTCTCCATGGCAAGTACGAGTGTACGTGTAAATATAAAACCCAAAAGACTACTGCAATCTAACGAGAGTCACTTCTAACGAGAGTTGTCGTCGAACAATTTCCAAACGACCATGTTGTTGCGCTAGTATGATCGTATGCAGTGAAAAGTTATTTATTGAGCTAGATTCTTAGAATACATGCAGAGCACATTATTATCTGTTTCTAATTCTTCTTCTCTGTTAAATCCCTTCTAAGTCGTGGATTTAAATTTATTTATTATGTAAGATCGAAAATGTTCAGCATCAGATTGAATACCGAAGCAACCGTAACACACATGAGAGTTTCGCTTTGTGGAAAAACGGTTTTTAAGTATATTTTTTTAAATTTCTCTTTTTCACCCCCACTACAGAATAAACGTATTGTGATACGTACAGTCGCCATCGGGTAAATAACTTGTAAAATTAGGAGTTGCGGGAGGGGGGGAGTCATAGAGGAAATGCAATGGAAGAATACGCCACACGTATAATTACTCAATCATTATTTATTCCTTTTCCCGTTTGTTTATGTTAGTCAATATGACACAGAATTTTTTCATCGCCAGTAATTGTTATTAGTCTAGTTAGTTCTCGGACGGAACAACAGAGGAATGCCCCCGATGACAGACTGCACTATATTAGAAGTGGGATCGACTTTTGGATAGCGCCGTGATTCTGGAGCAGGTTCAACCGTATATCGCGAAAGTACCGCCGCAAGACCAGCCAGAGATTGCATTCTGCCTAGACGTTCACCTGCAATTATCAAAAAATATTATTACTTTCTGTTAGCGTTTTAACGTATTGTCATTGTGATGAATATAAATATCTATCCTATGCTGAAAGTTATAAATTCGAATCAGGGCTTATACAGCTAGGGTACGATAATTTGTCTGCTTCATATTTTTCAAAATAATGAACATGATACATTTTATTTCAAATATATGAACGAATGAAAAGCCATTGAATCACATTAAACTCTGATTGGAATCATAACACTTACCAATACAGCCTCGAGGACCGTCACCGAAAGGCAAATATATATGTTTTGTCATGGGATTGATGAATTCCTTCAAAAAGCGTTCTGGTCGATATTCCTCCGGATTGTCAAATAATTGTGGATCCTTATGTAAGGCTTGGACAGGAATGACTACCGATACTCCCTCGTCTATCGTTAGGTCCATGTCTGGGAACGTGTACTTGTGAGCACACTTTCTTACCAAGAATCCCAACGATGGGAACATACGGATGCCTTCTTTAAAAGCGCAATGTAAGTAATTCATTTCATTAATTGCATCATAGCTTAGCTTATTATCGTACTTCGCTAAAACTCTGTCGATTTCTTCTTGAACTTTCAGTTGTTCTTCTGGGTGGTATGCGAGTTCATGTAGCGTATAACTTGTAGAGGAAGCGGAGGTCTCGAAACCCGCAGCAAAGAAAACAAACACTTGAGCGACCATAAGTGCTTCAGATATTTCTACAGATACTTGTTCAGGTGTACCGTCAGGATTTGTTTTTTCTATGGATTCACCGACCATGTCCCCCTTGTTCTTACATTCAAGAAGTAGGTCGATGAAATCATTTCTACCACATGGTTTATAATTTCTCTTTTGTAGTATACCTCGGACTAAAGCGAATACATCGCTTTCAATTTTTTGCATAATTTTTAGATGCTTGAATGTTTCAGGAAACATTTCCTTCAGCATTAGTGTTATAAGTTGACTGACGTCAAACTTGAAAATCTCAACACCTAACTTTCTAAAAGCAGAGTCTTCTTCGCTGAGTGAATCTGAATCGAGACCGAACCCGACCGCTCCGATGAAGTCAGTAGTATAGCGCGCCATTATTTCACGACAATCCAGCACTCCTCCGGTCGGCGGTACATTTATCGCATTGTTCTGCAAGCGCTCAGCGCGTTCTATAATGAGAGGAAACATTGCCTTCAGTTTTCCACTCGTAAATGCAGGAGTCATGCGTTGTCTTAACAGCTTCCAAACGTCGCCATCGGCAAAGAACAAATTTTGGGACAGAGGTTCCACTACAGTTTTATGAGTGTTAAGGCCTCTCATATGAAAATAGCTAAAGTCTGAGACGAGGATTTGCTTCACTAGTTGTGGATCTCTTAATAATAATTCCGGTCTAGTTGCGCGATAGAAGCCTACGACTCTCTCCTTAGGATATTTCCAGTAGAGTTCTGTCGCCACTTCTGACATACTTTTCGTTCTAGAGTACATTGGCCAATTATTGCCGAAAAACGGTATCGGCTTGTCATGTTTGATTCCTTTTTTCGCCCAATAACTAAATGTTCTCGTACCGTACAGGTACAAAGAGACGAGCCCCGCGAGCACAAGAGCTAACACCAACATAATTCAATTTATGCAAATATGTTAGTACACCGCGTATTTATACTATGGACACATACTGATATCGCAATGATAACGATGATAGCTGCCGAAACTAATGATACCATTGTATTTGTAAAAATGAAGGCAAATGAGTATAACCGATGTAGCTGCTAATTAATAAGTAAGTACTGAACTCCGCAATAAAGGACATGGAGACTCCTTTGTTCTTTTCGATTCTCTTTTTGAGTCTAACTTCTTCCTTTTCTCTTTCCTCTTTCGCGCACTGTTCTATTGTTTACTTTCTTTTATTTGTAGGCGCGTGGTAGTGTTCTTGCGTGTTCGGTTACTCGGGGAGAAAATTAAAACTCGGAGTCCAGATGCGTAATGTCAATTTATTGCTAATCCTACGGCTATATATACAATTTCTTAGTCTAATAGGAAAGAGGGGCTAATTAATAGGACTTAGGACTAGGAGTGAGGGAGAAGGTGTAGGTGTACGTGCGGTCTCTTTCTCCGACCGCGAGTGAGACGGAAAGATCGGCCGTCCTTGTCTCGCGCCGATGCGCAGTCCGACGCTTGCGGCGCGCCGAGACTGATCTCCGATATATTATTCATTGTAAATACTTTTAAAATTGTATTTAGTTTTCATCTATCAGCGAAAGTCATCTGTCATCGTCGGGTCTTGTTTCTCAGAAGATTGGTAGTTTTAGCATGACGACGTGTACGCACATGTACTCGCGCTGTTGAAAATCGACTTTCTTTCCATTGATACCTCGCTCTAAGAAATGTTTCTGAAAAATTCTTCTTATTTTGTATGATTTCTGATGTTAAAAAGTTACAATGTATTCGATGAAATCGTTAGAGGCGTTTACCACGATAACCCCGCGTCCCGCCGGAGTTGCGTACACTTTACAGTTTTATCTAATTAACCCATATTGTTTAACCCAACCCTTAAACTCCCGGCAGAGCTCTGGATTTCCTTAAGTCGAAATAACATTAAGAAGTGCACTTTAAAAACAGTAGTGAAGAGATATGAACAGAGAGTTTGCTTGTCCTCCTAGCACCACTGCGCAACTTTCGTAATTTCGTATCGGTCGTTTGAGCTAACAAACAAAGACAGCTCACAGAAAATTTTTTAAATGTTTACGTCGGTTGTTGTTTATTATAGAATTCTTGCAAGCCACACAATATTTGTAATCTGCTACAAAATCCCGATAAATTATTGTTGATATCTATAGCACTATAAGTTTAAAATAATTTCGGTTAAAAAACAAGAGCTGTTTCTCACAATCACTCTACAGCTGAAAACTGTACTATAAAATTAAGCTTTACATGGAACTGACAATATAATTTTGAGGCTCTATTTGTAACAAAAACCACATCAAGTTTGGATAGTGTAGACTACACTAGAGAACGTTACTCTTCTCGATATCTGAAGGTTCTGTGCTGGATGGGCCAGCAGCATCACACAAGTTCAGTATAAATGCCATGAACCTAAAATAATTCTCCAAGAGTTGTAACTTCGTTTGGGACGCACAAATCACATTTGACTGACCGAATTATTTATTCAAGCATGATAATGCCCACATATCGATTCATCATTTAACCCGTGATTAATGTTTCGTTTGTACTGTTCGAATGCCAACCACATACTGGCAATAAAGAATGGCGGCACAGAGCAAAGGAGCTTCTAGTGCGCACCTCTAGAAGTGGAGTCCGGAGACGGAGCTGCTTCGGCGGCTGGCGCGCGGCTGTGTGCCGATTTGCGCAGGAGGAATGTTAGTCGCTGTGAGTTTGACTTAACAGCCGGAAGCGTAAATCTACCCCTTCACTAAAAAGTAATGAAAGGATAGGAAGGAGAAGAGCATATGATCAAGGGTGTAATGCTTCTTTTGTTTCAATATTTATCGTTTACTTGCGGAAGCTGTGCTGGTCACTTACGTTCAGCATTACGAGTAGATGTGCGCTGCTCGACCGTTTGCTACATATTTATATAAACCTTCGATTTGTCAGCAATTAATATAACAGTATCCTATTAATACATTACACTACTAAATAACGTTCTTGAGCTACATACATGCTATCTACATTCATATTCAGTTAAATCAATAATAAAGTTATCGCGAGGTACAAAGTACACATACACGTCAATGGGACCGTTTGGCCAGTCATCGTGAGTTGCTGAAGTGATATCACTTTCGGTAAGTTCGCGAACAGTGGAGAACCCCGCGGTCCTCCGATTCCAAATTTTCTGCGGCCCGCATATAGAAGTGTTAAGGTTCTTGTAGCCTTGTAGCGAGAAAATGGTTGCTCACCCTTGATTTAAATGATACGTGCACACACTAACACTTAAATGCAACACCATGAAATTGATTAATAATTATTATTATTGTTAACTGCCTCGGTGGCTCAGTGGTATCACGTATTACGTATACGGTATCGCTGCAATCTGGGGTCCCGGGTTCGATTCCCGG
>DWMW01000115.1:0-11743 GCA_018246335.1 Papilio thoas cinyras
TTAAAAGCCGCGCATGTGTTGCATGCATAATTTTTCTTTAATACACAACCGAGAATATAATCCATTTGACGTGAGTAAAACGCGTTCGATTACCGCAACTCTCAACTATGTCTTGCGTGTAATTGTATTTTTTAAAAACCATAAACTAGGTTTCTAGGCGGATTGGCTAAACATTACAAAAACAAAATGTTCTACATTGTCTATTTCCAGGTCGGAAGCCAGACTTACTTAATCTCGGGACAATACAATTTGCTAACTTTACTTGACTTATGTTACATGTTTTGTGCACTTCAATAGTGTAAAGTTTGCGGCGTGGACATTTTGAATGGTGTTGACACACGTATAATTTTACTTTGGATTACAATAGCAGCGTTGTGTATGTGTGAAGGTACCCTAAAAGGATGCGATAATATTGTCGTATTTCCTGCGATCAAAGATAACACGTTTACCGCTGACGGATAGAGGGGAACATGCACACGCCTATTTGTTGTAATAAAGATAGACGTGCGTAGAAAAATCTAGAATCTAGAAGGGTAGGCAGAGATTACGGATTTCCAGCGTGATCTTGGAACACCTCTCTCGCTTCTACAACCATATATATTCGCTTTCACAGCTCGTTACTTACTGGTGCTTATTTTCCCTCTCTTTAGTATATCCTTAATAGGGTCGTTTAAATATCAAAGCCGTGACTATTTCCGGTTTTTGAATTATTTTTACAAATGAACAAGATAAAAAAATAATATAGGTTTTTTTAGGTCTTTAAAATTAGGTTAATAACTTCGAGTTATGATTGAAAGAAACGTTTTAAGTTGAAGAAAACAATGAACCGACTTAAGCTGTACGCTAAGATTGTGGAAAAATAACATTTGACTTGCAAATTAGCTGTTAAGAATCTTCAAGGATACGATGTTACTACAAGAAATCTACAATGATATTAGATATTTAGAAATCTTAGTTATTAAGTCTTGGTAATTACTTTTTTTGCGTAATGATGAGTCTATGAACATAGCAATAAAATATACATTAGAAGCCTTGATGGTACACAGCCTCGCGAAAGTACACTCAAATGCATATAAAATTAACATTCAACGTACAGCGACACTTTCTTTATGAAACTTCTTATACAGTCCTTCAGATTTCCACTAGAGACTTATTTGATATTGGGTTTATGTGATGTAGAAAGTTGTAATGAAAATGCGCCTCAAAATAAAAAAACAAAGAATGAAACCTCCTTTTTAAATATTTTATTAAAACAACCTAATTTGACACTTTTAATTTTTGATGTTAATTTCTCAATTTACCGCGCTTTTTTAATATCAATATTCAGCCAGACTACCTTACGCTGTTATTTATTTAGGTCTGTGCATTAAAAGTCTATGCACACACGTTAGCACAGTTGTGTACTGCTTTACTTACAACGTAGGCCGTGACTCGCTTGTGATACGTCAAAAATTTTAACCTACAAATATTTTAATTTTATGTCAAAATTATTTTTTCCCTTTATGCCCGACCGAAAGGAAGTGAACTATTATTGTATTTATGCAATAAATACTCAATTTAGTTTCTATTGATTCTATTATTAGGTGTTAAATCGAGGATAGACCTGTTTCCCGCCAAATTATTTTACGCGCTTCCTAGTAACGCAACTTTGGGGAAATCGTACAATCAATATGCCCGGTGTTAGCGTACTTTTTCAAGTTGTTTATTTAAAAAATATATACCATTTTTAGAGTTATAATTTGCTTAAAATTCTGAATAAAGTTTATGTATTTAACATTGGTATAATAGAAACAGCATGGAAAATTCTAGAATTCATTTTAAAGCAGTGATAATAGACGTTTTAAGTTAAAAAATAGTTGAGACACTAATGCAGAAAATGAACTGGTGTTGGTACCTAATTGTGATACCGAAGATAGAGTTGCCAGAGTTTTTATTTTGTTTAGTTTATTAATAGATCAGTATAAGTATAATAACACCGGCTTTACGAGTTGTTGCACATTACATGTTGTAAACATGTAACGACCGGTCTTAATTAACTTAAATACGTCATGTTGTTTCAAGTTTCATTCTTATTATTCTCAACTTTATTACATTCACTTAGAACACATGCAATCTTCTTTTTGGGTTTTAAGTGAGTTAAATAGCAGAATTATAAACCTCTATCATAAGCCATACAAATTTTGTCGTATTTACAATGGTTAAATTATATAGTTCGCTAGTAGGAGAGGCACGTTGTAGTGTAGGGTACACGTGTTATCCTTCGGTAAAATGTAATATTAAGAGTTGAAAAAATATAATACATAAGCATTTGTAGTACATATTTTTAAAAATTATATTGGGTTTTATCAACATGATATTTATGCCCGATAAGGCGATAGGCTCACTCCCTATCACGTTAAGGGCAGGAAAACATATGGCGAAATGTGGGTGGCACTAGTTGCATCTCTGCCTACCTCTGGGGGAATACAGGCGTGAGATATGTTCTTTTTTGTTGTAGTACATAGCTAGAATAATATGTGCAGTATGTCATTATAGAAACAATTTATGTTTTTCAGGTTCGACGAGGGGCGCGACGGTTTCCTCGACCTGACGGAAGTGAAGCGCATGATGGAGCGCCTGGGCGCGCCGCAGACGCACCTCGGCCTTAAAGCAATGATCACGGAAGTAGACGAAGATGGCGACAACAAGATCAGCTTCAGAGAATTCTTACTAATATACCGGTAAGTTAATGTTATGTAAACTTTTTATGGTAGGAAAGTAAAGGGGAGGGGAGAGGGCTCATGTTAAGTAATCCATCAATATACGTAACAATCAGATTTACAGATTTTTGTGTTCGATTTCCCCTGCCGACTGACAGTGTAAATTTCGTCGTTCTTATTTGGTCTAGGCTTATAAATATTAAATTGAATTAATTGCTCACATATGACACAAGTAAACGTGTAATTTCTTAATACAAAATAAACTGATGTTTAGTTCCTGATGTAACGTTAAAGCTTAAATTAGAATGGAATATAAATTGGTTAAGTTTCTTGTGTCGGACTTGATACACAATTTAAAGATAAAATTATAAAAAAAAATATTTCGGTGAGTTTGACGTGAAACGTCAAATTGTCAATACATAATTTGCTGTCAGATTATATAATTCCTGGTGGGATTATAAACTTACAATGTTCACGATCGGTTGGCGACATAAATAACTCTACTTAACGCCAGTAAAGTAAGGTCGTGATACTTCCCGGGTCATAGTGGCTCATCTCTGCGACAGCTGCTACTGCTCTTAAGCAATTAAGGAAATTTAGAATGTTTATATGTTAATTTAGAGATCCTAAGAAAGCATTGCGACCGGCATTTGATGATTCTTAAATACGTCTGATACGCAGAGATCGTACGAGAACACTCACATTTTGCTTTGTGCTTTCCTTCCCATATATGTGGCAAGCCTATCGCTATATCGAGCACAACTTCTAAAATCCTGGCTAACATCGTATTAACAAAAACAATATTAGCTTGCCTGATCCGGGATTCGAATCCGAAACCACAGTATTGCAATTATACCGTACAACCAAGGCAGTTAGTTTGTAGATTATTTTCAGAACGTTCCTGATTCAATATCAGACTTATTACTAAAGTACGTAATTCGATTCATCAATAGGAAATTGTATGACTCGAACAGTGATATCATATCCGTTTTTTCATTAATTATTATTAATGAGTGTAATAACAATCATGAACTACATGGACTTTGATAATTATTGTACTCATAAATTTACACCCCATAAGTCCCTTATGTGACTCGTGTTCACGGACAATATAAATAAAGTTCACAAAAATACTGGCCAGCAATAAATCTCGATTACTTAATATTAGTACGGACCTAAATCTTTATTGTCTATGGTAACTGAAAATCATTTGTTCGGAAACAAGATTTCAATCATTTAAAACAATAAAACAATCAATATGTCCACAATTAATGAAAATATTGTCTTTTTTTTCCTTTAATATAAACAGTAGAAACTGTTTCCCGTTTTGATCTTGAGAACAAAATAAACATCTAATTGCTCGCTTTTATTTAGCGTGTATTGCGTGACGGTCGGCAATTTGTTGATCTTAACTAACTCGACACTTCCTTAATATATAGCCTCTCGCATCTTTTCCACGGATATTATTTTAATTCAATATATACCGTAGCATTAATCAGTAAAGCTATTATTTGACCATGGTCTCAAATAATATTAAGTAATGATGAAACTTAAAGGGAGCATCTTTAAAGGCCGGCAAGGGATCTGCAATTTCTTCTCTGTTGCGGTCGCATTATGGGCGACGGTAATCACTTAACTTTCGACCCGTTGCTCGTTTGTTCCTTTTTACTTTAAAAAAATAGAGACCTAGCTTTTCTCGCCGTTTTAGAAGAGGGACATGTTAGATTCAGACTTAAAACTGCTGGGGGGTTTAAACAGAAGGTATATTAAGGGACGATGATTAATTGGATGTTTAAATGACTGTACAATTTTATTTTATAGTTTTAAAGTGAGTGGTACTGTCGGTCGGGGACGTCCCAGAAGGACATACAATTAGATTAATGACATACTAAAGAAAGGCGATATAAGAAGTACCCGTAACTGACGAGCATGTACGCGATGTATAGATGTGGATGAAGCGAGAGAGATGTGCCAGGATCGTACCAAATGGAAATCGATAATCTTTGCCGACCCCTCTGGGTGACAGGCGTGAGGGTATTTTTATTATTTTATTTAATTTAATCCGAATGTTTTTTGTTTCTAGGAAGGCGCGGCTAGGCGAACTCGAAATGGACTCCGGCTTAGAAGCACTAGCACGTCTGACAGAAATCAACGTCGATCAAGTGGGTGTAAACGGAGCTAAGAATTTCTTCGAAGCCAAAATAGAAGAGTTATCGAAGAAGAACAAATTCCACGATGAAATAATTCAAGAACAGGAAGAGAAACGTCGTGAAGCAGAAGAGAAAGCTCTGCGAAGACAAAGGTTTAAAGAGAAGACTGCAATCTTTCAGCATTGATCGTCAAGCGTTCGTTTAATTTTATCTAGTCTGTAAGCTGTTACCGTATGGCTTTATGAAACCCATCCTAATATGCTATTTATTACAAATGGCAACATCGAAAAATTGAACATCTGTATTAAAAATATAAATTGGATGGGTATTTTTTATCATTTTTGTATCAATTTTAATAAGCCCAGTATAAATGCGATAGGAAATTGTTTATCAAATATAAGTTTTAATATAGTTGATTTTGGTTTTAAGATCTATTATATATCCATAGTTATGATTGTGGTAAAATGTGTTGCCGTTAAAATATTATTAATTGAAAAATAAATTTTAACAAAATACGTTCTATTTTAATTTAGGAAGTCAATTACTATTTTTATTAGGTTTCTTTGATGTTAATGTATTTTATAGTCTACATGTCTAATATTATACTACTAGTATGTTATAAGCGCATGAAAAATGAAGACGTACAGAAGAATATTGTCCCAATCATACAATTTTACATAACCCTTTAAAAAGAACAGTAACATATACCTTAAGGTGACACTTAAAGCTCAACAGAGGATTGTTATAATGAAAGAATCATGTCCGTCATGGCACATTTTTGTCTGAAAATTTTGTAAAATATAAAAAAATTCGTCATTGCGCTGGAGAAACCTGTATTAACAGGAATTGGCAGGGTATATTATCTTCATATTATAATCTGGATTTTATTAAAAACCACTGAAAATTTCTAATAGAAAAAAAAAGTTGTCTATTGGCATGCATTTATTTAATAGCATGACCATAACAATAATTTAGACAAGGAATCTGTTTTTGATATGTTTTTTTACAATGAACTGATTTTAAACTTTTTATACTTTTTAACAAAATAATTACCTAAATTAATTTGTATTGCAAAGCTATTTGTATTATTTTTACTAAAAAATATCTAGCATGTTAAACATGTTGCAGATAATGTTAAAGTTATAAGTGATGTGTCATTTTGTTAAGTATAATTAAAGATTTATAAATAAAATATGCATAAAAAAACTATTTATCTTTTTATTTACATTATTTTTGGTATATCACATGTTCTCATTTGTCTCGTTAAAGTTTAATTCAATTGGAGGTAAAGATTTTAAATCTATATGTTGCTTATTTGCCAATTTCTCAAGGAGTGATACATTCTGAAACAATAATTGTATTATTATACTTTCTTAACGTATCTGTCAGGTTGGTTACATTGAATTGAAATCAATTGAAATATATTAGGGTTCTTTTTAGTTCTTTACTTTAACTATGCTTAACTTCTGAATATTAAGTAAGTAACAAAAATAAAGAAGTACAAAAACCAAAGGTAGACCTTGAATAGAATTGGTGTACAGGATGATATAGATAGTTCGGCCCACCATGTGATATCTCAAAACGAAACCATAATTATAGCATCCCAAAATTCAACACAGCACTATGTTACATATTGAGTTCTTATCATTGATCAAAGGTAATATAACATATCAATAACATACAAATTATATCAAAAATATTTCTCATTCTCAATTAATCAAAAATATCAAAGGTTTGGACATAACTATCTCAGCTATGTAGTGGCTGTAAAATCTTAGTACTAGGACCACAGTTTTTATTAAATATATTTATGGTACATACATTTTAGTGTCTTCACTGTTTTGATATTATATCATACAATTCATGAAGTAAAAAAAGGATATTAATACCTGTACAATATTTGTTTCATATTCCCCGCCAGGTCGAGTGAACTCTTTAATTTTTTGAAGTTCAATTGATCTACAAATAAAAGCATTTGGATGTTTAATAATTAAATATTAATTTTATATTTTAATATATATTTCCAGAGTTATAAATATATTTTTGTGTGTAGATAGATGGAAGAGTAGATCCTTTAGCAGAAAGTATTATACATACATTGACCACAAAAGTTGATTAGTACATGTTAATTCATTTTGTAACTCTTGTTTTAGGTATTGTAATTGTTGTTGTTGCACGGTATGACCGGTCGAAGACATGCTTAAATTTTTATTTACTTAGTTATGGGTATTTCTAACAACTTATAATAATATTTAACGCTAGAATTATTTATAATTTGACTTCGAGTTCACCAAAAAATAGTTAAGTTCAAATCGAAGACTTCAGTACTGCCAACGCGAACATGTAATCTGCCAAACAAAACTTCGTTCCATTTCTAGTGTAGTTTAAATTAGGATATTAGGCTTTAGCTTTTTATATATTTCTATTTCTTGCTATAACTTGCTATAACTATCGAGTAAAAGATAAGAAGAAAGATGAAAGTAATAAAATTGTAGTTTAGTTAATCTAATTTAATTAAGTTAGAATTAGATGGCCGATAAAGTAGAGCGCGTGAAATTGTAAGGTCAAGATCCAAAAAACTCGTGGAAAAAATTGTAAAACATGTATATCATAGTGTTATGAGACTTTATTAATAAAGAAAATTAAATAAAGAATAATACTTAGGTGTGCTTAATTCAGAAATCAAAATTCGTAAACTATTCTTTTTATTTCCTTTTTAGCAAAACGTAGATTCAGATCGCCAGCATAAATTATTTAAGTCGTAACTTGTCGTAACTGTACTAAAAGAAACGTAAAACTATTGAAATTCGATTTCTTTCACTTTGCCAACTTAAGAAAATAAATTTTTGTTGTGTTGTAGAATTTTAATTAGTTTTATCTGTGGTGCTAGCCTTTGTCGTTGATAAAAATGGAAGAAAGCGTTGCTGTCAAACACGAAGGCAAAAATATTGATATTAAGCAGGAAAAGCAGGATAACGTAGAAAGCTTCAAGTATGAGTTTGACTCTGGGAGCCAGGATAGCAGTAAAAGTGGAAGTGGAGGGTATCAACGTTGGGCACCTAATCTGAATGGTGTACGAAAAAGTGCTTTTACGCCATATAAATCTGTTCAGTGTACAGCATTAACAAATTTGCAAAGAGGTATTTTTATTTCTAGTCTACGTTAGATTTTAGGAATCTGCTCTATTGATTACTTGTTAGTTTTTTGTTGAATAAGTTTGAAGTGTTCAAGGTCACGATTGTAGGTAATACGCAGGCGCGAGTTCCCGAATTGCCTCAACCCGATTGTAGCTTTCACGCAAAGGCTGGGCGCGGAGAAATAACTCGTGAAGACGTGAAACTGGAGCAATATGTTGATATTACTGATGAACATGGGCTCACTGCGTTACATTGGGCCGCTAGCTACGGCCAGTTAAATAGTTGTCAGGACCTTGTTTGGTAAAATAGTCTTCTTCTAGTTTCCTTTGTTCTTAGATCTATGATTTTCTTTATACTATTTATAAGACTTTCGACGTCTTACACATGCGTTCTTTGTTCTTATTCGTATTTGATCTTGTATGCTTTTTGTATAAATCCTTTGTCTTTTAGTATATGTACAATAATAGATTGTAAATATGTTTTTTTTAATTATTTTTTCAAATTGTTTCAAAATATTTAACGACACTGCCTATGTGTATTTAACAAATAGGTAAAATCTTATTAATTGATTGTAATTTGTTAAATGTGACAGGAGTGGTGCCAATGTCAACATGCGGGGTCCTGAAGGCGAGACAGCACTACACCTGGCTGCAGCCGGTGGGCACCATGAGGTTGTGAAGTTTCTTTTAAATGAAGGTGCTGATGCTGACATACAGGATGATGTAAGAATAACCTTATACTTTAAACTGCCTTGGTGGCGCAGTTGTATTCCTGTAAGAGTGCAATGCCGGGGTCTCTGGTTTGAATCCTAAATTTCCATTTTATAATTTGTGATAATACAAATATATAGTGGTGTCTCTAATATTCCTTGTTAGCACTATAGCTTCATTTATAATTTCATTTGTGTAATTTCCTCTGCCATTAGCAAGTTTTAACAAATGTGATTTAATTTATTTTTTTCTTTCAGTCGGGTAGTACCGCTCTCATGTATGCAGCTGCCGCAGACTTCCCGTACACTTGCAATGAGCTCCTCATCCGAGGAGCTGACCTCACTCTCACCAATGATTATGATCAAGACGCTTACACCTTAACCATTACCAACAACTGTAAACTAGGTAACAACTTTTATTAGTAGCTGTCTCCGCAGATTTTTGTACTGCCCTTACGTTTAAAACAAAGTTACATTATTATTTTTATGTTAATACCCTACATACCTACCCTGACATATTTCGTTCCGTCAAAAGAAACTTGAAAGAACTTGCTTTTGTTTTGTTTTTGTTGACATTAAATAACAGCTGGTGAGGGAGTAGAAAAAAAACATCTCACGCCTGTATTCTCTGAAGCGGTAGGCAGAGGTGAAAACTAGTGCACAAACATTATTTCTGACCCGGACCTCAGTGTTATTACATTTTTTCATTCACTATTATTTATGTTTGTACATCTGCAACACTAGAGAAAGAGCAGATGCGTTGTTCGCCTTGTGGAGGTATTTTATGTAGGCCTTATTGTAATGTTAATGTTTTTGTTGCAGCACAAACTGTGATAGAGAATTTTTTGATTGGATGTCTCAGCAAGATATGAATCCACCCCCATGTTAATTTGCTTTGGACCGACCACACAGCAGATTAATTTGCTAACAGAGTTAAAATAATAATACAGGGATTTAGTTTATAAATTGTATTTAATAAATATTTTTAAGTTCACCATATACAAACATGTGATGTGACAAAAGTAATTCAATTACAGACAATATAAACAAAAACTCGTTTTTTATTCTACCCGCAATCCTTATGAAATATTATAACTGCAATAAAAATTATATGTATAATTCACAAATATCTTAACATTTATATACATAAATAAACTCAAGGCACAAAGATTTCCCTGTAAACAATTTTTTAACAATATTTAAAACAATAATTAAAAATTGTTTGAGAATTTAAAATAATTTTTCTGGTAATTTTGTATATGGTATAAAACAACGCTCTCTTAGTAGAGCAATTTTTTTTAACCAATTTATTTGTTTGTCCTAAAGTAAAACTTTCATATGATGTAAAAGTGTTATACACAATATTTCTGACTCCGTCACCTTAATATATTCACAATAAAAAATTGTAATTTATTTGAACATATATGTATAAAAATTGTATATAAACAAAAAGTCTTGTTTATAAAGCAATTTATCACAGTTTGGACTCAGTCAGCCAGTTGAAGGTTTGCGGTTTCCTGTTGGACTGAGGGTTGATCAGGATATTGATGATGCTGGGCTTGTCTACAACTGTCACCGCTTTCTTTATCGCCGTCTCAATTTCTTCGACTGTGCGACAGAGATGGCCGCTCTCGCCGAACATTTCCATCATTTTCTCGTAGTGCACTTCGGGACTTAGTGCCGTAGGGGGCGTGCTGGAATAAATATTAAAAAGAAGCTATCTGTTTAGTACAATAATACAAAGAAATTGCTTGTTTGCATGGTTTATATAAGGGGGGGGGGCTCAGGGGGTCCGGACAACCCCCCATCCATATCCATCTTACTTGTCCAATAGAAAAAAAATGACATTTATCTTGCCGATTGTAGAAACTGAGAATGAAGACATAATATTTCTGAGTGAATATGACATATGGCACAATCACTGGACCCCACCGCCCCCCCCTCCCCTTGTCAAAGCTATAGCTACGTCCGTGCTTGTTTGCTACAAAAAAAAGCATTCTACCGTGTTAGAAATTTTATAACACGTCACGCAGAATGATCCTAGCCCTCAGAAATGGGGCAAACAACAGAGTATAAAAAGTAGAGAAACATTCATAATAAAAACATATCTCACGCCTATAACCGAAGAGGTAGGCAGAGGTGCAACTAGTGCCTGCGTAATAAATTACAATGATTTACTAGTTTACCTCTGTGTGACGTCACCAAACGACTGGAAGTCCTTCATGGTGTCCTTGTCGAAGCCGCTGTAGATGCCGTTGTTGTTCACTATCACAATGATCACGGGCAACTTGTAGCGGAACATTGTTTCTATTTCCATTCCTGTAGCCAGAAAAAGGGAAGTCAGACTTGATATATATTTACATGTATACGCCTCAGTGGCTCAGTGGTATCACGTATTACGTATACGATACCGCTGCAATCTGGGGTCCCGGGTTCGATTCCCGGGTCGGGAAAAATGTTATTGGGTTTTTTCAACTCGTTATCAGCCCTGAGTTTGGAATTTGTGCCTGATATGGCGATAGGCTCGCCCCTTATCACATTGTGGGACCGTAAAACATAAATGGCGAAATGTGGGTGCACAAGTTGCACCTCTGCCTACCTCTTCGGGGAATACAAGCGAGAGATATGTTTTTAAAAAAGTTACATTTACTTTACATTTTTTTTTTGTGAAATATTAAATAATTTATGTTAATATGTAATGTATTCACTGCCGTAAGCTAATCGTAATTTATGTAAACCAGTCATTTGTTATGAATAATATTTGACTAATTTATTAATGAATTATGCTAAATATATTACTTAATTTATGTGAGTAGCGTTTTTTATTTATTTAATTTCTCTTCATTGTACTGATTCACGAATATGTTTAATATTTAAAAAAAAAACAATATCAATCGAACAAGGGACTCCAGATTGCAGCGGTACTGTATACGTGATACCATCGAGCCACCGAGGCAGTTGACTAAAACTCTACAGTGGTAGAGCCAGCAACTACATCAGTTGCACGAATGGGCCGGCTCGACCGGTGCAATACCACGACCTCACAGA
>DWMW01000116.1:0-11635 GCA_018246335.1 Papilio thoas cinyras
ACGGCGGGCCAGGAGCGGTTCCGCAGCATGGCCCCAATGTACTACCGTAACGCGAACGCGGCGCTGCTGGTGTTCGACATCACTTGCCGCGCTAGCTTCGCCGCTGTCAAGGGCTGGGTGAAGGAGCTGCAGAGCAATGTGGCCGCGCCGCTCGTGCTGGCGCTGGTTGGCAACAAGGCCGACCTGGCCGCGGCGCGCGCCGTGCCCGCTCAGGACGCTGCGCGGTACGCCGCCGCGCTCGGCGCGCCGTACACAGAGACCTCTGCGCTGCACGACCAGGTACTGAGCGTACATTCCGCACACACTGTCATGGTCCTGCCATAAAATGTTAATGGTATTGACGATCAAATATCGTGGATCGCTGTCGCGCAATCTGTAGCCGGGCTATCCACTCGTACTAGCGCTCATTCGGTCAGAGGGCAGGACACACAGACAGACAAGTGGCGCCCTTAGATTGACAGAGACAAGAGGGGTATTCACAGAGTCGGACACTAAATATTTTTCATGTGGTGTTTGAAATTTAATTTTTATTGTTGGAAATAGTTAATACAAAGCCCTACATTATTTTCATATCACGACGCAGGGCTTATGTCCGCACACACATACGCTACATGACGCGTGTTGTCCAGGGCATCGATCATGTGTTCGTGAGCACGGCGCGCGCGCTGCTGGCAGCCGCCTCCGCGCCGCCCGCGCACGCCGCCACGCCCCGCCCCCGCCCGCCTCTCGGTGAGCAGGACGCACATGTCCGTCTCGGCCTCCGTATCGTAAGTCATGCAGCTCACCGGCCCATCGGCCGAGGAATGTCTGCGCGAAGACCGATCCTTCTCCCGGTGCATCTTCTACATGATCTTATTCAAATTTATTGTGTTTTTTGATTAATGCCGTTTTTTTAATTTAGGTGGGGTTGGCGAGGAGGCGACGCACACCGGAAAAGTGGAGCTTCCCGCGTGGAGCCTGCACACACCGCGCGCCGACACGCCGCGCCCGCTGTGTTGCTAGCGCCGCCGCCGTCCGCCAGCGCCACCTAAAGTTTTGAACGAACAGTTGTTTAGTTTTAAGATTACATCGATCGGCGAGCGAGCGAGTCCGTGCCAGCAGCCACTGAACTCGCCGCACACTGCACACGACGTGATCAGCGCCACCGGGCCTGCAGCTCCTACGATTGTAATGTAACGAGATCGTGTCTCGCTCGGTATGTTACAAATGTTCAAGGGCGTACATAAAGGGGGGTCTGGACCACCCCCCCCCCCCATTCATCGAAGATTTATGTAGAATAAGTTGGACATCACAGATTGTCCGCGACGGTACTGGCGTGTCACAGTCGCAATGTGTAATTTGTAAATGATAGATTTGCGTCGGGCTCTGTTTTGTTGACCCCGTGTCAAATATCCAGGCAAACGTTCATGTATTTACAACTTGTAACATTATCGTATTCAATCATATACGCGTAGTTTAGAGGAGGTGCTGTCTTGCCGTCAGCACCGCGGGACGCGCTCGAATGCCTCGCGCGCGTGGATATGTTAATTGACATGAACCATTTCCAAGAGCTACGGCTCTTCTACGGAAGCGGCGAGTGCGCGCCCGTCCAGGGCACTCGAGAGGGCCGGAGGGCGTCGGGACTGGTCACTATATAAAGAAAAAACTAGAAAATGTCGTTGTTGTAGTAAATAAAAGAAAACAAGGTTATTGTTTTTAATTAGATATAACTAAATAGTTTATTGTACTGTGAAGTTATTGTCGCTGCGATCCCGGCGCACATGCGACATGAACTGCGCGCGCTGACTGTCGCCCGCTACGACAGTACGACAAATATTTTTATAATTAGACGTAAAAGACTCTCTGAGGCGGAGAAATGAAACGGATCTGTTTTGTACATGTCGTTGATTTTTTACATGTGCACGCGAGCTCTTGAAGTGCCGAAAGGCAATTCCATTATCATAATACCAAAACAAACATCTCACGCCTGTACTCCTCGGAGGGGCAGACAGAAGTGCAACCGAGCCATCTATATCTCGCCGTGCGCTCCCGCACGCTCCGGCCCATCGTCCTCCGCGCGCCGTAACGTTTTCACCATTTGTTGTGTAAATTTTTCCTTTTCAAGATGTTTCTTGTCTACATTTTTCACTAAACAGTGCGAAGGATTGTACTGAGTGACGTCACACTACTGTAAATAAAACAAATGTAAAAACGCACCGCATTTATTTTTGAACAACCGCTTCAAACACGACACGCCGGCGACGGCCCGCAGCGCGCCGCCGCCGCTCACTGCGACAGTCTACCTGGCACCCTAATAGTATGTATATCTTATATTTATCAACAAACAAAAACATTGGACATCGGAGGGAAGGCTTCACAGCTCGTCGCGCGCCCCCTCCTCCTCGCCGAGGTCGTGCTCCGTCTCGAGGTCCGGCTCGCCGTACTCCGGCTGGCCGTAGTCCGCAGCGGCGGGCTGCGAGGGCGCGCCGCCGAAGCCATAGGGGTCCGGCCCGTGGACCTGCCGGCGACACAGACCAGCGCTTGCTTAGTGTCCTCGCATAATTTTGTGTGCGATGACGAAACCGTTCTCGGGAACACGACACAAACTACAAACGCGAGTGCATTACCTTGACGTACTCAGCCTCCATCTCGGGCGTCCAGGTGGTATCCTCTGCAGTGGGCAGCATCCAGGACTCGCAGTACTTGGTGTGGTTGAAGCAGATCTGGAGAGGGACAGCCGCACATATACCACCGACGACTGCACCGCCACTACGTATGCTTTTAAGTTTATACTTTAAACTGCTTCAGAAACGCAGTGGATTTGGCGACTGCATAGCTGAGGTGTCTGGTTCGAATCCAGGGTCGAGCAAAGTGATGTTAAGTTTTTCAAATTTATTCCAGGAAGATCTTTGGGATATCCGCCCGATATGGCGATAGGCACGCCACCTATCACGTCATGGGCGGAAAAGTTATAGCGAAATGCCCCAGTTGCACCTCCAAATACAACTTCGGGGACCGGACGTGAGGTATGCTTATTACGTAATGTTGAGCGAGCGTTTAATAAGGTTTCTTAGGTTCCAATGAGCTGGGTCACGTCACCCGCCCGGCAGCGGCATAAACCTTTGACGACGGTTTTAAGTCCATCGAGCGGGAGGTCTGAGAGGCGGCAGTGGGGATGGCGCGTCGTGGGAAACTCACGGCCTGCTCGGCGTTGGGCATGACGTCGTCGTGCGGCCGGTGCTTGTAGAGCTCGGTGATCTCGTCCTCGTTGTCCTCGAACATGCGCTCGCACTGCGGACACACGGACAGACGGCTTACACCCATAATACAAATACAACTCTCTCTGTCTCACCATTGTGACACTACAATGTTGCACGAGGGAGTAGTTTTTCTAGAAGAGAATGCACTTATAATTTTTGTAGAACAGCAGGAGCATGTAAGCATGTGCTGTGGACTCACATAGTACTCGAGGCTTTTGTTGAGGTCGTCATCAGTCACAAACTTGGTCTTGCTGAACTCGGGGTTCATGCCTCCCTCCTCAGTCACCAGCAGCATAATGGCCAGTTTGCCCGTCGACTTGTAGTACACGCGCACGTAGTCGTCCATCTTCTTACCTGCAACGCCACCTCTTCATACTAACTCGCTCAACAGTGGCAGCCCCGCGATATTAGTTGCAATCGGTAATAAGCCGACACCTCGTACAACTCAGGAGTTAAGTCGAAGTTTTCTGCGTTACGAGTGATGGGTAAGTTGGGTATGTTTTACAAAAACAGGTATAATTTCTGTGTCCGACCATCGAAGATCACACTAACAACTTAAAAGGTAACTGACAAGATTATATAAAGGAAGGCATTCGAGCGGAGGCGCTGTTGGGCAAGGCGACAGGAAGTGCGACTCACAAATGCTGTCAATGAGCTCAGATATGTAGACGGCGGAGCGGTGTGCGGGCACCTTCTGCTGCATCGTGTTACCCTCCGCATCCATTCTGAAGTTACCCACCTGCAAAGTAGTCATATATATCCATATGAGATTCTATGTACAATAATTTGAAGTATGTTAACCAGTGTCCATAAACAATTTGTAAAATGTTCTTGAGAATTGTAAATGAGTTAGTTTAAGTTTACAATACATACATAACATGTTTTACTTTGAATATTCAATTTATCTGAACCTGTCGCTCTACTCGATGCATTTGCCAATTGAGATATCCAAATCATAAAACGTTTGAACATTAATTTTCCTTAAAGCATTATTAGTTTATAAACTATTTCAAACATTTAACACACAAACCTTCTGCATGAAAACCCCAAATATTGCCTAACCCGAAAGCTGAGCAATACAGTCATATTGTAATATAACCGTAATGCCGCTGAGGCAGTTACATAATATTACAAATAAAAATTTTAGTTACTACTGTAACTTGAATCAGTTGAATATTTCCTGTGTCAAGATCATTCCTCCAGTTCAAAACCTCAATTTCTCTGTAAAATCTTTTCTAAAGATCAAATTAAAAGGTAATCAAATCATAGTGTAATACGACAGACGGCCATGTAAGACGGTCTAAAAAATAAAAACTAGTGAAATAATCTAAAATAATATTTAGCTATACTATAGCTATAGAATTTGTAAAGGTACTTACATCCACTTTTTTCCATTTTTCCACGTTTTTGATAACTTTATTGAGCTCTTCGAAAGTCTGCCGACATACTGAAAATTAATAAATTTTCCTTATTAAAACAAAAATTATCATTTTTTTTTTTCAGAAAATAATAGTTAATACATACCAAGACATTTTAAATTTTGTGGATCTATTTTTGCAGACACATATGACAAAAACAGTGATATACATAAAATTAGAGATATCCACTGCATAATGTCAACTTAAAGTTAGGATACATAAACTTTATTATAGGTTGCTAAAAGTTCAAATGGTTCCAAAATACTCACTAGTTCACTACGTGTGTTATTATCTTTTGCTGTCAAGCTCAAAACCACGAACTGAAATGTGATTGGTATTTGGTAACCAATGGATTGCTGCAATGTTGGCATGTGTAAAATAAAATCTCTTCAAAAGCAATAATTTGTTATCTAACTTTCTAAATAGTATTTTTTATATTTTCCTACATTATTACCTATTTCCTACATACATCATATCCATTTTACGTTTTCCAAAAATTGTATAACCATTATAAAATCGAAATTAATGTTTTATATCGTTGTCGATATTTTGAGTAAACGTAATAATTTATCGAAATCTAAAATGGTCAAATTAATTACTTTTTATACAATTTTATAATTTAATGATAAGAATTTAAACCATTTTAAATAGAAATCTGTAAAGTGTTTTTAAATAGACAATCCATTTATTTTTCTTTTTTGAAATGTAATAAATTCACTCGAAAATGTATTCCGTTGTATCTCTCTCGCTCGCCCGTTCTCCGGTTTTCCGCCCGCCATACCCTTACCGTCAACCGACTCGACCGACCCAACAGTTCGGGTTCGGTGGTCGACCGCGTGAGGTCTGTACTTAGCGTTATGAGTATCTTTTTTGTATATATAAATTTATTCCAAAATCTTAAAATACCTTAGTTATAGTGTTAATTGCAACGATAAGTGGCGTTTCTGTGAAAATAATAAAGAAAAGTTGGAGTTCAAAGTAAAATACAGGTAAGTGAACTAGTTGACAGATTGCGTCTTCCAATTCTAAGCTAGACATATCGAATTGCTATTTCAATCAATCGTTAGAAATGTAATATAAATTATATCTCGTCGATTATGCTATTTACACATACTTTTTTTCATAAAAGTAATTTAGCGAGTTGTTTTATGCAATTTAAAACATTTACACAATCTATTCACAATGATTTAATTAACAAAATCATAACGTTACATTGCAGTATGCTCTTACGTGAACTTGAAATGCGTAGCTTAGCTAATACGAAAAGTTGTATTTAATGTAAACAAAATATAGTCATTACTACACCGGCGCTTCCTTTGTTTTCGGTGTGAAATCGGCTCTTTGTCCTTCAGAAAGTAGTGTTGGGTGCGCCAAGCTATAGGAATTTCGACTCTAGAAAAGTGCCATAATACATGATAATATACATTCACGTAGCTCTACCGCGCTTAGCCGCTCGCTCGCGTCGTTTCCACAGCTCCATAGCGCTATACCTGTGTGTGTGTGTGCTGTCGTGAGTACGTCAATGTATTCGTGTGCTATAGTTTGTTTATAGTTACCGTTGAGGGAAAATATTCTTTGTTACACGGGGAGTAAGACTGACAATAGTATGTAGGTCGCTATTTGTCTATCGATCTCTGCGGTGGCCAATGGCATATGTCCTGCGCGGCCCCGCCTCGCCTCTCCTTGGTGAAAGCCGGCCTGATGTATCACGCTAGTACTTTAAAACAAGTAAAACTTTTCATTTTATCATTTATTTCAACGTTGTTCTTATAGAAACTGAGACTTATGTTGAGAGCAACGTAATTGCGGATAATGTTTTGTTCAGAGTTGTTTGTAGCGTCATCATGGTTGGGGGGGGGGGGGGGTAACGAATGAGCCAGAAATAGAAGTGCGGATCGGGAAGCAACGTGGCAACACCGCAAACTTGTACGATTACCGTCCAGTGTCGGTTCAAGATGGCGACTGTGCGTGATCGATACTGTGGATTTATTGTAAAAATGCCCGAATCTGTGATGAATTTCGTTGTGGGTCGGCCTGAGCTAAGCTTGGTAACCTCGGAGCGTCGTGCGTTCCACACGAGGCGTCGGCTTTCGACCCGTTCAAAGTATGTATCCACAACCATATTGCGCCGACACTGCCTCATGCATAGTAGTACAGATATACCAGCGAATGCCATTATTTCACCATTAATGTTTTCTAACTGCGGAAGGATAATAGGTCACTAATCAATTTTATATATCGTCTAGGTCGAATACATTCGTACAGGATATATTTTTGTGGATTACATAACCTTACTGTACGGTACATTTTATTTTTATCACTTAATTCTTAAATACCGCCAAATCATTAATATAACTACAACTATATTTAAACATAGAACATTACTTATTAGTAAGACCAAACTAAAAAATTCAAACAAAATGGCGACTTTCTCGTTTTAGTAAGACGTATAGAGCGCGCGGAATGTTGGCAACGTCGCAATCGTGCTGTTAACAGAACAAGCCGTCGTAAGTTCGTAAGGCGCGAAGATAAGAGACCTCAAGGCTATTAACGTTTTGTTCGGAATCCATCGGCTGTGCCGTGGATAACTTTAGTTTTGCGATAAACATGTTGCGCGCGTTGACAATCTGCAGGAAAGATAAACGATGCTCCTTTATTCGTATCACATTGTACATCTCTGTGTATAATCAAATTTAACTTTCTTCTTGATAGATATACATGACACGAAACGGGTAGCACTACCCGTTTCGTTCATTATTTTCCAAAGATAACCTTTAAGACTACACTAAACGTAATTATTACGCAGTAGTTTCTAATTCTACAACATGGTCAAATCATTTTAACCTTCAGGAGAAATATTAATCTGAAAATGAGATGTTGAACAAAATACATTCTTTAACTATGACTCATCCACAATTGCTGTTTATTGTCCCCTAAATGTTATGTGTGACTTACTTCTTTACTTTGGATATTTCTCGCCGTAGGGATATTAGGTACCCTATATTTGTTCTTAAATAACGAGAATGAACAGGTTAGAACCTGAAACTAGAAACCACAATCCTGTGTTCATTCATTACAAAAATTAAATATGCTGTCACCTTGTAGACTTCAATAATCAAGTTCTTGTGTCAGGAGAGTCAATGTGGTCATATGGACAGTCTGTAAAGAAGTACAGCTGCATGATATGAGAACTTGTTGATGACTCCGCCTTATGTTAACAAAGTATAATAGTATCCTCCATGCATATCCTTCATATCCTTTTGGTCCATAAAAATTAATAATATTCATTTTTGAGGAGCAAAAGGGCAAAAATGTCCATATAATTCATAATTTTTTTTAAATTTGGAAATGGTAATAGATGAGTGGTCAGCGTAGACACTCATCTATTACTATATCCAAATTCAGTGTAGGGCAGAGAAGGAAAAAAAGCAGATCTGGTACTACTATGAAACAAAGTAAAGAAATGTTAGCTGAAGGTGGTAATATGGGCAAGGACATGTATGACTAGTGGACTACATAGCTAGTCAAACACCGTAAATTTGGATTATAAAATAAATGTATAAAAGCTACTTGCTTGACATTTTTTTAATTTTATCTTTTAAAGTTGGAAGTTCTGTTGGAAATTCGGACGGATATTTTACTAACCCAAGAATTGCCACGCATTTGCGAAACTGAACACGGAGTTGGAGTAATACAAATAATTACAGGTTTGAAACTTGGTCGTCAGTGGTAATAACAAACATTTTTAAATGAGTAACTATCAGCTATCCCTGTGATGGGGGGACTTATTGAAGATACGTTCTAATAAGTTGTAATGAGTAAGAAAGTTTAATCTTGTATTAATATTAAGGTGTGTCTCAAATTACTGGGAGTTGCTTGAAACTAGAAAAAGGAGATTTGTTTTGGTGCACCACCTTTGTGGAAATTCATCGGTGGCGGCATTCGGTGTCGGTGCGTCCTATCGCTCTCGACTATTCGAAGGCGACGTTGCCACACTTGGCGGCGTTGCGTTCTCGATTACGCGGTCGAGTCCCGCTCGCGCCGTGAAGCTACAGCGACGGGATCGACGTCGTTTTCAGTCAGTCTGTGGCATCGCTCGGTGCGCGACGTTTGTGCGCGTCCCCTGCGCTCGAGTGAGATGCTCCGGCGAGTGCGAGAGGGACAGTGCGGTTCGAAAGAGAGACGCGCGCGAGACGAGGACGGCGACAGGCGGTGTCGCAACCTCGCCCACCTGACCATGTTGACGCCGCGCTCGAAAAAGTTGCGCCGTTGCGCTATTTGGAGTCGGACGAATGTGCTCGCCCGTCAGGAGCATGTCGGGTAGGGAATCGTTTTTGCCGTAAAATTATTCATTACAACAGTTAAACTTTAGTAGTTTCTGATTAAAAAAATCTGCGGGTGCGAGAAGCTTAATCGGTATGTATGTCTATTTTTTTCCACGT
Organism: Papilio thoas cinyras; assembly: GCA_018246335.1. Lineage (NCBI taxonomy): Eukaryota > Metazoa > Arthropoda > Insecta > Lepidoptera > Papilionidae > Papilio > Papilio thoas. The sequence goes on from DWMW01000116.1 coordinate 9,100, forward strand.
GCCTTCTTTGCACATATTGATATTTGTGCTAAGAAAGCATTAGAATCGCTTATGAATGTAATAATTTAAAGTAGACGCGGATAAAAGCCTTGGTTTAGATACGAGATAATTGTTTGTGTTGAATCGCCATTTTCTACGTCCGACGAATGCCGCCGCGTTGTCCCCGTTAACTTGCATTCACTAAATCGGACTTTACGGTACTGATCTGAAAGGCGATTGTTGTGTATGCGTATTGCATGCTATGCGTATGATTCATTGCCGAAGTAATAATCACTTGACGCGAAGAAACCCAAAGTGTGTATTGAACTGTACAACGCGCTTCAGAAAAGGCGGGATATCGATCGTGCGGTTTCAGTGATGCTATCAGAAAGGCGTTCTGCAAAGTTTGACAAGTCAGCGGGTTATCGATTTGTATTCTGCTACAAATAAATGCGAGTTTGTGCCATCGCCGCTGCCGGACCGGTCGGCGACTGGACTCGTGGGCGAGTGCTGCCCTCTGAAGAATTTCGTGTGCGAGCGACTATAAAATGTTCAATTTAGGTAGCGATGTAATAATTATATCGCGTTGTAGTTTGAAACGCACAAAACGGTCGCTGGCTTTGTTCCTTGTCGTAGTTAAGTGGTGGTGGCGGGCCGTGACGTCATGCAATGGAGACCACGCTGCGCGATATTTAGCCTGTTGTTTTGTTTAGTCAGGCCGCGCTGCATTCACTTTGATCTTACATAATCGGGCACGTTTATCATAAAGGCGTTCAATAATCGTTGTTGCCATGTAATTAATCGAAGTTTTGGTAGCGATTCACTTTAATTAACGAAGACAAGTCTTGCCCTTCAATGGATTTTATTAAAGGCACACTCTGACCTCAAGAGTTCGGCACACACGATGACACCAGGTCTCTGCTCAATGATCAATAAAATATTTTAAACGTTGGAGAGCGGCTATTCCTTGGTAAATAAAAAGTGATTACGTGCAGTAGACCCCACCGCTCCAAGATTTAACTAATTAAGAAACGTTTTATTTTTCCTGAAGCGCATTATTTGTACAGAAAGTTTTATTTTATCTAAGCGCATTTCTAGGACCAAGGCTTGCATTCTACTCACAAACGTTTCTTCCTATCGAGCTGACTGGAGAAGTGGTAGCTGAACATTCCATGTCGGCATTTGAGTCAGAGGTACAGTCCCCTTGGTGTTGCAGATGTTTATGTGACGCGATGTTATCACTGATTCTGGTGACGTGATCTTTTGCTCATTCTCCAAAAGGCGACATTGGTCAAGTTCTCGCCATTAACTAATTGTTGATCTCAAGTTGCCTTCATAGTGTAGGATCTAATAATTACTCAGCTAGTTGGCTGTACAGACAAGTCTTTGAATGTTTTCGACATGAAATAGGGAGCTAACCGACGGATATTGTATTTGGCTCGATGTGTGTTCCAGGCGGTGCCCACGTGTGATGGGCTCGCAATGAGTGGCATGATGAAGCGCACGGGCGGCCGGCCCGGCCCCGAGGAGCCTCCGCCGCCGCCGCACAGTGCCTCGCAGGTAATTCACCTTTGCAACCTTATTCATTGGCAATGTTCACAGTACACATTATACTATTAAGTCGTGTATATATATATATATGCACGACTATGTGTGATATAAAGCTGTAGACACGTTATAGGCGCGCGAAGATAAACTGAAGGTTACACTCTTAGGCCTCGATAAAGGTTTGTCATAATTAATACAATTGACACACTTGAAACATGTCTATTGGTATATCATCTTTACACTCGACCACACACACATTCACACCATCACCAACATTACAGTACATATTGTAAACCCTCCATTGAGCCATTAAAACTCGATGGAATGAAGTCTCAATATGGACGCAATCAGTCACGTCACGGAGCCGACGACAGGTCACGTGCCGTCCCATATGTAATCGCTACCACCAGAGACAGCAAATAAATTTAATACGGAGAAGGATGACTGCCGAAACAATTTTGTCGCCTGAATGTTTATCATTGCACTAAGCAATGAACTCTCCTCGTTACGACGCGACATTTCCCCACTTGTCTCATTATTATGGACATTCAAAGGAGTTATTTTGTACTTTTCCTGTCTTATTGTTTCAAATACAAACACAGGCTGTGGCAGAGCAGAACAGTATTAGAGACTGGATATAATGTATATTGGTTCCCTAGTGAAAACATACACGTCACCATGCACGGCGGCTATTCACGGGCGCGGTGGCGAGCCTCTTGTTCGTTGTCGCGGTGTTCGGTAGGACTGGTCCGTATACTGATCCTTGAAGCCAAATATTCCATAAAAGAATCTTCTACAAAGAATAATGCCATTAAGAAGCTGCGGGCGTTTTTTTAACATTGACAAAATGCCTCCTATTAAATAAATGAATATCAACTGTGTTGCGGTTGCAGACACACTAGAATGTGAGCAAGGAAGGGGTATCTTGTGCGATACCACTGCTGTTGGTCCCGCTCGGTGACGCGGTGACGGCCTACAGACCGGATTGTGAAGGCGACACGTTGCCCGT
>DWMW01000117.1:0-11560 GCA_018246335.1 Papilio thoas cinyras
TAGCACTCTTTAGGCTAGTTATAGTACGGTTTTTAAAATTTTTTATTCATAAACGCATTTTAACGCCAAACTTTTGGCGTTAAAATGCGTTTATTGATTGATTGATCTATAAAAGAGAAACGTAAGTCTTTAAAAAAAAGGTTAAAATTCACGTCGCCTTTTTTTTACAATAATCTTCAATTTTCCTTAAGATTAGCATTTCAGACGTAGGCTGATGATTCAATACAAAAATGAGAAAATAAATTTTAATGTATATGTAGCTTAGTCATAAAAAAGTTGTGGGATTATGACGACATACGTAAAACAATACCCACAAGTGAGTGAAAGAAATAAATTACAGTAGGTTTTTTAAATTCCTTATAAAATACTAAAGTAGATTGTTTTGTAAGTGTGGTACCTATATTACAATTTATATGTAAATATAAAGTTATCAGTGTATTTTTTTATATTACCCCCTTTTATAGTTACTTTGGAGTTTCCTTGGAATTGAAAATCCGAAGGCCCGTAAAGACGGTTTGTCTATACATTTGACACGTTATGAGGTACTTGAAAATGATTGCAAATTAAAATACGATAGTCGATTTTTCTCGAGGCATGATGGGCAGAGATTGTGGAATTCCATTTAGCGTCATACTGGCACACCTCTCGTTTCCTCTATACATGCATGTCAGTTAAGGGTGCTTTTTATCGGCTTTCTTTTGTCTCACTAATCGGATCGACAGATGTATGTCCACTTGTGACGTCACTTACTGCCTCGCAGTATTGTTTAATTTATGCAGGTTTAACTTTTTACTTAACCATTTTGTAGCTCATAATATTTTCATTTCAAAAGGTCTGAGGCTTATAATTAAAAAGTACTTGAAGCATATTAATTTTTAATTACGTAAAATCGTGTCCACGTTACACGATATCCCGGATCACGTGCATTGCAGTGTGACTGGGGTTCCGAAACTAAAATTCTCATTAAACTTTAGCAAGCCCTTTAAAACAAATTTAATTAAGTAAGTTTCTTGCGGGATTCTTAAGGTTTCCTGAAATCTGTCGAAATTCGTGCAAAAAAATACCAAACAATCGGATTTAGGTCGCGTGAGTTCATAGCTTCCGTAACAAACATTCGCTCAGGCTCGTGACCCAGGCGTACCCAGAAATTGTGTGAGTGTAACTATGTATTTTTCACAGTAATTATTATTCCTAATTTATTGTATTTGTCTCAATAGTGAATGACTGCCTCGGTATGGCAGTTGTATTGCAAGACCGCTGCGTAGGTGAGGTATTAGGTTAGAATTCCAGGTCCAGCATAGTCATATATGGGTTTCATCAACTCGATACCAGGACGAAGTTGGATAGTTTTGGCCGTTACGGCGATAGGCTCCCTCCCCATCACACCATATTTATACAAACGCTTGTCAGTTACTGGTATTATCGTTAACGCATTTCTAATTAAATATTCCTATTTAATGATAAATTCCTTGAAAGTGTTTTACATAATTTGTTCAATCGATTAACTCATCAGAACAAAGAAATTGCATTAAATATCTCTTCATAGACCTAAACGAGTTTTATTATTTTTCTATCGAACTAAACTTTATTTTATCTGATCCGTTTGGACGGCCGCTGTTTATTTTAGATACTATAATTTTGTTGAGAAATTATGTCAAAATCGCTGTTTATTTTGTGGACAAAATTTATATTATTTAGAGGATTGATCGCGAACACTACTAGACATTCAATTCACCATCGATAAGTTCTTGCACTTTATTCCTACAACTTTTATTGACAAAATGTTTATATTCGTTTTTTACTTATTTTATTGGAATTTTTTAACTGTTTTTTTTTGTTTTTAAATTGTCAAATAATGAAAAGTATCTATGCATGAAATAGTACTTGCAGTTGAAAACATCCAAGACACCGCGACATGGTTTATTTATTGTTTACGTTGTATGAACATATAAAACAACATAACTTTCATTTAATGTAATAAGTTAGGTATAATAATTTGAATTCATGATCCGATAAAATGCACGTTATTCAACCAACTACCGGGACTTAAAACTAAAAGTCATTGTAGAGGTGAGGTTAAATTGATAAATATCTGCCTTTTGTCTTCTCTTTTCTCGACACAAAAAAGAAACAATGAGTGGTGCGGAGGCAAACATCCGCCGAGTCGAATGTAATCATACTTTACTCGGCACAGCGCCCCTGTACGTACCGTTTTATTATTTATTGAGTTTCATTTCACTCAGACAGTTCTAATCAAGAACAATATTTGACATCGCTTCTATTTCAGAAATGTAATCACGTCTACTTGATCGATAAGGAAATGGTAATTAACAAATATTGAACAATGTTTATCTCACAGAAATATTTAGAAATACAATAAACCGGACGCAATGACATTCATAGTGCGTACATTATAGTGCCTAGTAAGTGCAATGTATTTACCAATTGCGATAGCGTCTATTACAAGATAATTTTATAATGAAAACTGTGTTCATACGTTACGTAGAAACAATACGTTGCATTAATGTCCTTGGATAATCGATTGGCATGACGGCGGCAAGCGATTAGTGCTCCTTTCTTAGAGCCATTTATTTCCATAGTTACGTCGCCATCGGTACGTGAAATAAATGAAATGCCGAATGGTTACGAAAGAACGATCACAGACTGAACACGCTCCGTTAGTTATTATGTTTATACAATCGAAAGTTACGTCGTACAACGGAAAGTAAAACTATTGTGTTGTTTCTTTCAAACTAGAATAGTTGTATGACCTTGTCCTCTATTACACGGATAGTTATATTATTATGGGTTTATTCCTCCCTGTGGTCGCAAGGCATTATCCATTTGTTAGACTGGATACTGAAAAAAGGAATATAGTAAAGAAATTTTTAAGATAAATTAAAAAAAAATCAGTTTAGAAACGTACAAAAATATATTATAAACGATTTAGGCATGTCCTATCGTAATTCAAATCAAACGCAGTAACTATGGATGGGATTTGAACTATGTAGTTTGCACTTAGAGTATCTCTATTTGTTAACTGTTGTTTTTTTTTAATCAACACAAACTCCACCATAGAGAAGTCATCGAACGGTTCTGTGTTTCATGTTAACATTGAGGAAAACCGGTGTAGCGGGAAACACCCTTTTATGAATATCATCGTTCGTCACCAAATATGTCCAATTCTACCCACGAGAGAATAGGTAATCCCACTACTCGGCTACGTGGCTTCAAATAATTTTATACGATTTTGTATTGTGTATGCAAGTGTTGTAGGCAAGAAATGTTGAGACAAAAAAAACTATGTAAAATTTAATTTTAGATATTAAAAAATTTAATTAACCTTAAAATTTTTAAACAAAAATAGACAGGCGGAATTTACAAATGGAGTACTGTCTAACGGAAGTAACGCTAAGCAATATACTTTTTAAATGTTCAAAAGTACGGAACTGTCGAAAGGACAAATGAATAGAGAGACATAAAAAAAATATTGTTGCCAAAGTGTGAAAATGACAGCAGACGATGCAGAAAGAAAATCTATTAATCAAATTAAGCTGATGTTTAGTTAATGTGCAACATGTGTAATTTCAGTCAAAAAATTTGTCAAATCAACTGACCTCACGACAATCAGGTGCCTAAATATTTAACATTAAAGTTTTTTACCGCTCTTAAAGAAATTCCAAATAATATATTGAACGTGGAATTTCACCATTAATAGTGAATCATTTTACATTAAATGTTAATGCTTCAAACGAAAGATTAACAGAATCTGGTCGCTCGGACAGGATGGCGCTAAGGAAAATTCTAAACATGTCCGTAATGGTTTTAAATCCTATTACACCGACACTGCTAACATTTTCACTATTCCTCTGTACAGTTAAAACTATGAGGAACTTCCAGTTTCATATATTTTATAATTAATAACCCTTTCGCATATCGTCATATATTAAATAATTATACGATTTATTATTAATAATATGACACTGTCGTGGAACACTGTAACATGCATGCAGTGTCTTTAACACAGCACAAAAAATATTATTTGTGAGTTGAGCTCAGCCAAGCAGAGCAGTGCGGCACAAAGCAGTATAGAGTGGCGCAAAGCGGAACTGGTCGGTATCGATGTCGACATGACGTGAACTCCATGAATTTATTTCGTACCGTACACCGATACCGCTAGGAACCCTTATTAGAATACGTCATACATCTATTGTTGTAAATGACTTATCTGAAATAAAGAAGTGAAAACGTTAACAGTATTCACGTTTCTATATCGATACGGTGCTCTACACGACAGTAATGTAACGTATTCTGTAAAACATCGATATGTAGCAATGCGACAAATAGATTAGTTGAATATAGAGGTTAAACTGTAAATGTTCGAGATTAAAATGTAATAGACAAGGTAAATCCGCTTTAAAATGTCCATTAGCTCAACAACATTCCGAAATGTTTCCTCGAAGTTGCAAACTATTAAACTTTCCTTTCATACTGCTATAATGAGAAATGTGCGCGTTGATAACTCTGTCCTGTGAACTAAGCGGACGGATGAAAGCTACGTACCGAAACCAAACCAGGATATAACGAGTCTTAGTATTATGATATCAAAGAATATAAATTATTCAAAACAGATCCGAATTCGGGAAGAGTGAATTTTAAATGAAGAAATTATGTACACTCATAATATTTAGCATTGCGATCAATTGATGAACGAGTTACTTTACCGGCTGCTCTCTACTTAATATCCCCCTTATCAGCAATTGATAGGATTTTATAACTTTAACTATCTACTCAGTAATCATTTAATGGAAAGGTAATTCGAACACCATATCATAAAGTTCGGTGCAGAATTCTATTCGAGATATGTAACCTCACAGTCTGAATCAATATGAACTCCTGTCTACGAGTCAAAGCCTTGTATATTAATTTATTTCGTAGTAAAAGATGCAATTTAAAGCAAGTATTGTATTCAGTCGATTGGTTCGTCTTCCCGTCAAAGTCTTGAGTCTGTTTGATTCCTTTGAGTCTGTATCACTGAAGCCCGTTTAGAGGTATCAGTTGCAGCGATAATTTTAATACACAGTATTGCAAAGCAAAGGTTGGCAAAACATATAAATATAACATTTTACAGCGAACTGGTAATGACAAAGTCCATTAAACTGGCCAATGTGATAAATATTAACTAATACATATTTTTCAACACTTTTATAAACACATTTGTTCGTTGTACAAAATTCGTAAATTCCATAAGTAAAGAATCGTACGTTGTCAATCAAGGAGCACGTCGATAATTTCTCTTTACCGTGTTCTGTAGCATTCTAATAATTCTTAACATAACTCCTCCAAAAAGATGACCTTTTTTATTTTATTTTTTTTAACTTATAGCGGTTAAATAATAATAAACTGTCTAAAATTTATCAACCCAATAAGCAACCTTGGATCATCAAATTTTCGGCCAATCTCCTGTTGTAAACCCTCCGACCGCATCTTTACTCTGAGTAAAATAAACATCATTTTAGGACATTCTGTGTTTTAAATACAAATAAATAGATTACTTATTCTCAAGCTTGTACCAACCATAGCATTAGACGAATATCAGTGAGCTACAGCCAACTATAGGACTCACCTGCAAAGAGCTTCCGCTCTGTACCCCTCCAGTTATTGATATGTAACTCAAAACCGAGCAATATTATTCACTACTTACTAATAAGAGGGATTTGAACAGCTATGTAGCGACTTACTTAGTGTTCATTTAGATCAAAGCTTTGCAGACCGTAGCTTAATTATGAGACACAGACATGCGGCTTGCTTCCATCCTTATGTAAAGCTTCCAACTAATGATGGCATTTTGAATCAGAATTTATCGTGCACAAACCTCCTTCGCCTCGTGAAATACAGGGTTATTTTGCATTTCTTACCAAAAATTATAACATTTTATGTACCTTCTAATAGCTGTTTTCATTTATTTCTTTAACTTTTCTTCTTTGTTTTTTTTTTGTGAAATAGCGCTACATCGCTATTAAAATACTATATACTTAAGCTGAGGTAAGTCATGACATTACCAAAACGAATACTTAGTGATATTCTAAGAATTACATTAAAAATAAATATAAAGGAATTTGGTATTTGATTCTGATGGAAGTTAATAATACTTCCATCTCAAATAGTGGATGTCAAAAAGTGTCTTTATGACGGAGTAGTAAGTACTACAGTAGAGCAGCAACGATGTATGTCTTTGTTTATGTCCTCAGCAACAGTTGATTGACGGACTAACTCCACGACTTTAACAGCATTTTGGCGATTCAATTAAAATTCTTTCTCGCTCCGCGTCACACAAGTTATTGTAGTTAGTTGTAAATATCAGTTTTGTAATCATTTTCCTGTTTGAAACTAAAGAATCGTTTGGACCGATGATTTTAGAGCCTTCGGAAATTAGTAAATAGAATCTTACAAACTATCATCAATACAATACAAATACTTACGAACTGTATTCGAATGTAATTTATATTCTAATTTCTAATGAAAATCCTCATCTATGTATGTATACAATAAAAAATATGTCGAAATGTGGGTGCACTAGTTGCACCTCTGCCTACCTATTTGGAGAATACAGGCGTGAGATGTATGGAATTATACACTTATAACGGCTATAATAATGTAAATGTTTGCAACATATATCTTAACTCAATAATTGTAATAAAAATACAATTATAACATATAAAGCAAACTAATTTTCTACTATACTATGGATCTAACTAGATGCCTGCTATTAGAGGCTTCATAACTTCTTTGTTCCTTTTGGTTTTTGTTAAAAAAAATCATAGTGAGTTCCTAGCGACCGACTGTTTGTGAATCTTTATTATTTATAGATGTTTTCTACGTTCAGTTAATCAAAAGTAAATCTATCACTTAAGATCGATTATTTATTCAATAATATGTATGAATAATAAAGGACATAGTTGAAATACTTGAAAAATTTTACGCTTACTTTTTACGTGCCTAGTGATCTTTACGTATCATAATATATGTACATTTCTTCAACCACTCGTATATTTTATATCCAATATTTAAACAGGTGCTAAACATATTTTGTAACATATGTTTACGTTACAATATATGTTACACACGGTTAGGTAGATGTCGAAATAAGTTCAATTGTAAGAACAACAAATAGCATTGTGATAATGTGCGACGTTGACTTCTGTCGCGCAGTATTAGTTGACAACAAAGGAGACCACGCACCCCTCATAAGGATAATACAAGGTTTCTCGTAAATAAAACGACAGTTTAGATTGTTCATGGGATATTTTGTCCTGTCTGCTTTCAGTTCTGTTTCAAATTATCAGCCTAGAACCTTATAGTTCGCTCTACCGCTCCGTATAATCATTTGTAACGTTCCATTTCTCCACTCTGTTACTCGTATTGTATCGGTAAGTTTTTGATTTTTAACAATCTTTCAATATATTTACCTAGAGTAAACTATGCTTTTTCCTTATTAAAACTGTACAATTCTTTCTAAATGGCCTATGTTTTCCCTTTCAACATACGCACACACCAGTACTCTCCGTAGCCAGGACTGCGAGGAGTGCACACCCTGTGCTCCCACTGTTCGTTGTGTTTGTCCAGCCCGCAACGTGTTAGGGCGCGAGCCTGTCGCCATACTGTACACAAATTGTTTTCCCTTTAGCGGTATTTTCGAACATGTCATTTAAAACCATAACTATCGTTGACCGCATTTCTCCGGCGTTAAATTTTCTAACGTCTTTTTGCCAAACCCATTTTTATATAAGAAGGTGAAAGTGGTTCGTATCCAAACATAAAAAGTACATAAAACCTAATCATTGCATACTCCTAAAGTGGCTTCTTTCGTTAAATTTAATGCAAGCATTCTTCGTTCTTATTCCTTTGTCATGTATTTCATACAAGATGCTCTTCTGCTGTAATTTGTCATAAGAAAACCCAGTATAAAGTATATCGACACATCTTACGTTCATCGGCATACAAGATGTTTCACCAATAATTTATTTTGACTCTGAAAGTTTTCAATCGTCCTTAACAACCTAAGTTGAACAGTATAAGCAAAACTATTTTATCGAGGTTTGTGTATTATACTGTACACATATACGAGCTATACAATGAATATCAGAAGACAAAAAGCAAGCAGTATTTATATGTATGATGTAGTCGACGTTGTTCGTTTTCTAATACTTACTATACTTCTGCATTACTAATTAAGGAACGTATTACATGAGTGTATAATCTTATTATCGAGAGAGAAGAGTCGACACCGTGCTGAATGCATTTTAAACAGTGGCCAATTCTAAACTAAAACGGACAATGCGGTGGCATTGTTTCAGTTCTTTATCTTTAACAACGATGTTATCTTATTTTATTGTTCATTTATGTTTCCTCGTTGCTCACAATGAGCTGACGCGCATAAACTTAGTTCCAATATCGCGCCTACAAAATTGTAACAATTTAATTTTAGCGAGAGGAAAAATGTTTGAGGCGTAATAATAGTTATCATAAATGCGGTGTACAGTAAATATTGCTCACAGGACGAGACCGGTAGACTAATGAGAAGAAACATCGTCAGGTACGCCATCCTAGCGTACGTGATCACATTGCAGAGAGTATCACTGCGAGTCAAACGAAGATTCCCAACCTGGCAACATGTCGTAGATTCAGGTGAGTCAACAGAACATAAAATGTCCCCACGTGTCGGCGTATGTCTTTCCATACATATGTAAAAATAGGAGGTGAGCCTGTTGCCATTTCGGGCGCAAATTCCAAACTCTTAGTTGATATTAAGTTGTAAAAAATTCAAATATTAGATTCGCCCGAGCCGGGTTTCGAACCCGCTAACCCGGTATTGCAGCCATACAATAATACAACTGCGCCACTGAGGCAGAAAAATAACGTACGTTTTCTTTCAGGCTTGATGCTTGAAAGCGAAAGAAAAGTATTCGAAAAGATGGACGGCAAGAGTCCTATGTCGAAGTATTGGATGCCCCTCGTGTGGGCAACCAATATAATCAACAGAGCACGTAAGGAAGGCTTGATAACCAGCGATCACATTGTGCAGACTTTACTTGTGGAACTATCCGATATACGCCGGAGATTGGGAGCGCTAATAGGTTACGACACCGTGTGCGTCCCGCTCGTCTACACCCAGGTCAGTACTGACAGTGGTTAAATATAATCACTTTTATCAAGACTGTATATATTAGATTCGAAGAGCCAATAGCCTCCTGGTAAAGGATGCGGCCTACGAGATACGCACTACAAGGCTGTGAGTTCAATACCCGATTCCACGATTAACGTGGACGATATCCTAGCGTAAACTTTTTCTAGCTTAATCATTCCTATTTTATAAATGTATAAATCAGAATTTAACAATTATGGGAATAGTTTTTTTATAACAAGTTTTTGACGTTCCTACGTTATAGTGAGATGGCAAATATAGTTTCAATTTGTTTGCCATCGGTCATAGGACACACAAATTTGACGTAGGTTTCATTGTGTATATGTGTGTTACTATACTTTTTATGAAGCTGACGATGTAACTATAATTATAAAACACGTTTGTTTTGATAGTCGTAACATTCGCCCTGTTATTTGTTTCTGTGGGGAGTCTAAGACATAACATATATTGTCTCTTATATATTAAACCCACCGCGTGGTTGTGATTTAAATCAGAGGCACAATGTTTTTCTCATGCGTATTTATCAATACCTTTGCCGTGGTCGTGTGTCTAATGGGACGCCGATAATAATATTTTTCTCGTGCATGTGATTCTCAAAACCGTTTCTAATCAACCGCGAACCTTCGTAGCGATAAACATTCATTTTCCACATTGTATTGACGTGTACAAACTATATGCTTGTATTTTATTGTCTGTGAGATTGAGTGGCTTCCATGTTTATAATAACCGGACCGGTTCGCGTGATCCTCGTACGCCTTATGTACATTTACAACGAGTATACGACATGACTTCGATTGACTTCTGAACACGTACGTATGTATATATATGTCGTACCTTCGTTAGTACAGCTCACTGTAATATCGAGCTGCGATATTACAAAACGCTTGCGTGAATTCATGGCCATTGAACTACGGCAACAATATGTTTGATTTGGATGTTCGACCAATCTATTGTGACTTACATGTAATTTGCCATATTCGATCTCTCTGTAGTAAAGCGATAATCGAGCTGCTGGTTTGCATGTTATTATACTGTGTATATTATGTAGTGGTAGTTATCTAAACATGTATCATATATCCGGTTCACATAAACGTGACGCGAATTCATTTTTCTGGTGATAAAAACATATGGCCATCTCTTCGGTGCTTGCATACCAATTTCTTCCACCATAATGAAAATTTCTTCCTCTATATATGTGTTTTCACAATTCTTTTATAAATTAAAAAAAAAAGACTTCGATATGCAAAAAAGATGTATATGTCTAATGCAAGATTCGAGATGGTAAGTAAACACAAAAACATTGATGTGAGCGCAGCCTTGATTTTTTCGACAGCTATTGAATTAAAAAAACCTAATATTTATATTTAAAACTATTTAGGAATTTAACTATCTATAAAGGAACGTTGTAATTATTTACTGACTTTGTATGTTAAAATATATGTATGTCGACAGATATTATTGTTATATCTGTTATGGCATTGTACACAATAATGATTTCCTTAAGAATCGCAACCAGATCAGATAACAGCCTTCATTGAGAATGGCTATTAAGGAAAACCGCATTGAAATGTGGCCATTCGTTCTCGAGTTAGTTATTAGTAAGTGTATCAACCAGATGTATCTTCTATATGTTTGTCTGTACGCAATACGTTCAAAAACCATACAACCAATCGCTGTGAAAATTATTAAACATTTCCTCGAGAAGGTTTCTGAAAAATATCTTGATGTTATATTCAAATGACATACATGTGGGAATGATTTAATTGTTAATTTTAACCTTTGTTCATTTAATTATCGGACACTACGAATCTTATAAATTAAACTTCGGAGAATCCATAAATAGCGCTGTCAAAACTTAAATTTTCACACGTTTATTATTTTAATCGTTTCTGTAAAACAGTTTACACGTTCCATTCTATGTTAGGTATAGCATTATGTGACTTGATATGATCGTCAAGTCATAAGCAATACCAACCACAGGGAAACTCTAAAGTTATCTAGGACCAAATGCGAGGACTCACGCGCCGAAGCTATTCAAACGTGATGTTGTGCAGACTATAATAGAAGTCGCGTAACATAGATATCTTAAATATAACTATCGTAAATAACAAGGACACATGCAACACAGCCCATGAAAAGTCTATTAAGAGCAAAAAGCTACGAGATTCCTGGGAGGAATAGAATATTATGAATAAATATGCGCTCACGCCTGTAACCCATAGGGGTAGGCAGAGATTATGAATTTCCATTTGGTACGATTCTGGCACACCTCTCTCGTTTCATCCACATCCATACATCGAGGCATACATGCTCGTTGATTACGGGTGCTTCTAACATCGCCTTTCTTTAGTATGT
>DWMW01000118.1:0-11559 GCA_018246335.1 Papilio thoas cinyras
AGATTTGGCAGCTATGAGTAAACATGCGAAACCATCCGCGGCTGATTTGGCACAAGTAAAAAAATTGAGCGAAAACAAGGATTTGGGTCAAAAATTGCTTAATAATGCAATCGAATCTGGGGAAGCTTTATTCAGTGGAATCAACCCAGAAGGCCGTGAACAAATTCGAAATGAACTTAGAGCTTTAAGAGATTATTTCGAAGATTCTGTCGATGCCTTGAATAATGTGATTAAAGATATCGAAACAACTATAAACAAACGATCATCATTTGACGATACCTTTAATCAAGTACAGAAATGGATAAGCGATAAAGAAAACGAATTAGGTGATTTCAAATTATGTGCAACTTTACCTGAAAAGAAGGCGCAACTCCACGCCAATAAAATTTTGCTTCAAGAAGTTGAGCTTCATGAATCTATGCTTACTCAGCTAACGGAAAAAATCAAATTAATGCCAGATGAAGAAGCCGAGAAAAGTCTATCTAAAACTATAGACCGTTACAGAGAAATGTCGAAAGAGCTTGGGAAAAGAATAGCTGCTTGTGAGCGTCACGTTGTAGATCATGAAAAATATGTACAGACATTTGAAGACTCTCGTGATCGACTTAATCAAATTGTTGCCGAAAATAGCATGCTGACTTATAGTGTAGTAACGCAAAAAGATGACGTCGACTCTAAGATTTCGGCTATAGAGAAAGTAACATCGCAAGAACCGGTCATTCAAAAGGTTCTTGATGAATTAAAATCGCAGTTACATACTGTCTTAGAAAATACAAGTCCGAACGGGCATCCCGTACTTATAAGTGAATACGAACAACTTAAAACTATTTGGACACAATTTGCGATACAATGTGACGACCAGGACAAGAAACTTAAAGAAATGTTAAGGCAGTGGAACGAGAGCCAAAAAACTTTAGATGAACTTGAAGAATGGTTGAAAGTAAAAGAAAACCAATTAAGAGACCAAAGTCTTAAAAATAACCTTGAAGCTAAAATAGGCCATTTGCGAAAAGTCAAAGAAATACGGAATGAACTGGCTGCTAGAAGTGTCGACTTCACAGATTTAACCAGCAATAAGCAAAATGTATCAAGTGAGTCGGACATTACCAATAAGACCTCAAAGTTAGCTACACGCTACCATACCTTAAATAACCTTGTGAATGAAATTATTTCAAAATATGAAGTGTTTGTAGCTGAGCATACTGCCTTTGAGAAAGATTATAATGACATGGAAAGCTGGTTAATGAGTATGCTCGGAGAACTTCAAGATTTGAATGAAATAGTTGGAGATTATGCTGTCTTACAGGAGAAACAGAATAAAGCTAAGGACCTTTATGAAACTAGAAACAAAAAAACTCCTGCGTTCGAAGAATTTCTTAGTTTGGGTGAAAAGTTATATGCACACACTAGTCCTGATGGCAGAGAAGTTATCCGCCAAAAGATAAGAAAAATTAGGACTTTATGGGATAGTTTCGGCGACAGTTTTCAAGAAACTGTTAACAAACTTGATCAATGTCTCTTACAATTTTCCGACTTCTCTTTGGCTCAGGAGCAACTAACTAAATGGTTAAAAGACGTTGAAAGAGCAATGCAGCGTCATACTGAATTAAAAGCTTCCTTAGAAGAAAAGAAAGCTCAGCTGCAGAACCACAAGTTAATGCACCAAGAGATTATGACTCATCAGCAACTCGTTGAATCTGTTTGCGATAAAGCCCAACAACTTGTTGATCAAACTCATGATGCATCGTTGAATGTGTACTTGCAATCAATAAAACAATTATTCCAGAATATTGTCACTAAGTCCCAAAACTTGCAAGATAATCTAGAAGATTGTGTGAAACGCCATGAAGATCTTGTCCGACTTATTCAACAGTTTAGAGAGTGGTTGAATTCGCAATCAGAAAAATTACTTGATTGTGAAAATGCCGTCGGTGAAAAACCTGAAATTATCCGAAAGTTACAAGCTGTTACAGCTCTTAAAGACATTGAAAAGATTGGATCCAATAAATTAGACGAAATACGCACTATATTTACATCAGTCAGTAAAAGTACGTCGGAGGCTGGTAATGTCGCAATTAAATCTGAAATCGATAACTTACACGACCAACTACGTAAAACTATTGAAAGTATCGGGTCTTCGGAACAAAAACTTAAACATACTTTAGAAATTTGGAACAAATTTGATTCTTCTATCGAAGCTATAACCGAGTGGTTGAAGGACATGGAAACTAAATGCCGTGATCAAGCACTCTGCTCTACTTTACCAGAAAAAGAAACGCAGTTGCAAAGATATGTTGATCTCCGCAACGGTATTCATGCCAAAGAGAAGGAAATCGACTCTTTTGTTGATGAATCACATAATCTTATACAAGTAAGTGGTGTAGAGAGGCTCAAACCGCTAGTGACCCAAGTGAGTAGCCGCTATCAACAGTTGCACGTAATTTCAAAAGAAATCGTAAATCATTGGTCCGAATTAGTAACCGATCATAAAAAATATATTCAGTTACGTAACGAATTTGACGCATGGCTGAAACCATTAGAAGAACAACTTTCACAAATGACAACAAAAGAGGATAAGCTGAGTATTGAAAGCAAAGGAAGCAAATTACAAGTCTTTTTACTTGAACGTGATAACGGCGAACATAAAATTGGAATCTTAACAACGGCAGGTGACAAAGTATTACCTGAGACTGCTGCAAATGGCAGGGAAAGTGTTCGATCCGAAATCCGTGATTTGAGAGAAAGGTGGGATAGACTGAACGATAGCATATTGCAACAACAAAAAGAATACGAATCTCAAACATTGCAGTGGTCCAGTTACCAAGAAGTATTACAACAAACATTATCCTGGTTAGACGAAAAAGAAAAATTAGTCGAAAGCGAGGAGAAAGCGGTTTTAAATTCTGCACAAGAGATTAAATCCAAACTTCTCAAAAATAAAGCGTTGTTGCAAGAGATTCATTCCCATAAACGAGTTATTGAGACAGTCACGGAAAAAGCTAAAAGTGTGGCTTCTACTTTGCATACCGGCAAAGAACAGTCCGAGGAGATGACGAACATCATACAGTCGGTTTGGGATAGATACAATGCGTTGACTAATAGGTTGTCTGCCGTTATTGACAAGCATGAAAGTACTTTTGAAATCTACCAACAATTCGCAGACCAACAAAAATCATTACAAGATTACCAAAAGCATCTGTGGGATCGTTTGCACCTACTTTCTGACTTCACTGGAAATAAAGCAGCGCTACAGAGCAAGTTAGCTAAACTTCAAGAGTTATTAGATGCTATTCCGACTGGCAGTAACAAGTTAAAAATTTTGTCAGATCTTATAGAGAATAATAATGCGAAATTGTCGCCAAGAGGTAAAGATGGTATGTCTCGTGAATTAAGTCTTCTCAGAGCTGATCTCGAAAAGTTCACCACAACCGTGCACGATGTAAAGCGCGGCATCGAAGACAAAATACAGCAATGGATTGAGTTCGATAGCGCCAACGACCGTCTTCAGCATTGGCTCAGCGATACCGAAATGAGCTTAAAAACATACACACCCAAAGCTACTTTGGAGGAGAAAGTTGATCAACTTAATAAGTATCAGGTACGTAATAAATTTATTTTTCTCGTAAACAAATGACACTTAATCTAATTAAACAATGTGTTGAACAGGATTTAAGTAAGGCAATTGATTATCACGAGAACGATTTGAATGTGGTCATACGTTTGGGCGAAGCCTTGGACCAAGTAAGATTCTTAAAAGAAAAGATTTTTTTACATTTTCTTTGTCGCACTTTACAAGTTAAAATAACTTTCAGTAGTTTCTAATTTCACCAAAATTAATTTATTTTAGATTCTAACTAAAGGGAATATAAGTATTACAATATACATCTCTGTTTTAAGACTTTGAATTATAACGGTTTTAACTAACTTAAAATGGTTTTGGTTCTATTAGAACGTTGGTATAATAAATAATCTTATAGTTGCGCCACTAATTGTAGTTGTCGTAGACTAGTTTAAAAGAAGTAGTAATAAAAATAAAACTTACGTCGACTAAAAAATAAAATTGTTCTCTTTCAGGCAATCTTAGCTAACCTTAAAAAGACAGAAAATGATGTTGATAAATTAACTGATGAATTCAGTGATCTAATTGAAAATTGTAATGACACTAGAATAACAATGAATCTCCAACAAATGACCTCGCGATTCCAATCAGTACATTCCACAGCAAAAGAACTCGTGAAGAAATGTCAGCAAGCAGTTAACGAACATACTGCATACCAAGATAAGTATAACCAATGCACTGATTGGATCAAGACCGCTCAATTGAAGTTTGAAGAATGTCAAAAGAACTTGTCTAATACTCCTGACGGGATCAATGCAAAACGAGAGAGCTTAAATGAGTTACTGAGCCAACAACGAAATGCGACTCTTCTAGTAAACAACACAGTTGAGCTGGGAGAAAAATTATATCCTTCTACGTCACCAGAGGGCAAAGAATTAATAGAACATCAATTACAAGATATCCAACAAGCTGTAGATAACTTATTCGATAGTATAAGCAAGGCCGAAAGGAACTTGGATTCTGAACTTAGCAAGTGGTCATCATTTGAAGATAATTTTAAAACAGTCCAACAATGGCTGACACTCGCTGAGAAGAACCTTCCTAAGGAGATCGAATTAAAGGCAACATTGGACGAAAAACGACATCAATTAAATGTATATCGAAATTATTTACAAGACGCAATTGCCCATCAACAAGATATCAGTGACTTAGAAAGTCGAGCTCAGAACTTACCCGATGTCACAAAGGACATTGCAAAAGAAATTAATCAACTTAAACAAAGACATGACTCTATTTTGTCACGGGCGAAATCATTTGTTGAACAATACGAAGCTATTGTTAATAATCACCAACAATATACTAAAGCGGTCATGGATCTACAGGAATGGGTAGAGGCAACTCATAATACAGCTCAACTATGGGGCGATGTGAATTTAGAAAGAGTGGCTTTAAGTAGTAATTGCGAAAAGTTGAAATCGTTGCAAATGAATCTACCAGAAGAAAAATACCGCATCGATAAGATACGTACCTTAGGAGAAAATGTTTTGCCCGGCACTATAAGCAGTGGACAAGCTAATGTAAGAAATCAAATTGACGCTTCTCACCAAGAATGGGAAGGATTGGTGTCCTTCATTAATAAAACAATAGAAGGTTTAGAAAATAAAATTCAGCAATGGAATGAATATGAAAATATGAAAGACCAATGCTTGGCTTGGATTAGAAATACTGATAACCAAATACATGCAGTCGATCTCAAAGCAACGTTAGCAGAAAAACAAGATCAATATAACAAATTCCAAGAACTGCAAGGAGAGGTTCGTGCAAAGGAACTTGAAATTGATAACATTACAGAGAAGGCGCAGCACCTTTATACCGGAATGCTAGGTCCACGAGGATCGCAAATATCTGACCTTACTGTGAAGTATCAGACATTATCTCAAAAAGTAAAAGATTTAACCAACAGATGGCAGCAATATGTAAAGACGCATCAAGAGTTCACGAGCAATGTCGCAGAGTGTTCACAATGGATTGAAGAATTAAGAGATAAGTTAGATTTTTGTGCAGATTTGAGTTCGTCTTCACAAGATGACTTGGAAACAAAATTGGTCCTCATACAAAATCTATTATTATCGAAAGACGAAGGATTTACCAAAGTGCAATCATTAGTAGAATTAGCTCAAAACGTGATGGCTAATACTGCACCGTCTGGCCACGAGGCCATTAATAACGCCTTGGTGACACTACAGGAACAGTGGTCAGCTTTGTTGTCGAGAATGATTGAAACTAAAAATATGTTGGATGATTCTGTAACAAAATGGGCTGGATTTTTGGAACAAATTCAATTTGTCGATAAAAGTAACGCTTGGCTTGAGAGTATGTTGTCAGAGTTAACACCTTTTGAAAGTTCAATGTCTGATAAACGGGCCCAACTTGAAAAGCTTAAGGAGGTCGAAGAAAAAGCTCGCTGTGATCGCTTAGATGTCGATACAATGAAGGCTAAGGCTGCGGAAATGATTGCTAGCGGTCAACAAAATCAAGCTGCTACGAGAGCTCAAGATGCTCTTAACAAGTTTGATTCACTTTACGATAAAATCAAAAAGTTACTTTCTGACCGTGAAGAGCAATATAAAGACCACCGTTTATACAAAGAAGCTCATGATGAACTTATTCAATGGTTGGGTAGGGCTAGAGAAAAAGTTCCATCTTTGAAATCAAAGCCTCTGAGTGACAAGTTAGCAATCGAGAATGCTGTTACTCCATTGGATGCACTAATTAATAAACAAGCCCAAGGAGAACTATTATTAGAACACTTGCAACACACTGGTGAAGTTGTTTTAGCTAGTACATCTACCGAAGGCCAAACTGTTATTAAGAATGAAATGAGAGCCCTTAAAGAAAGTTTCGATGACCTATTCAATGAAATAAAACAACAAAAAAGTCAGCTGGAGAATATTATCAGTCAGTGGCGAGAGTACAAAGATGAGTACGAAAGGCTTTCCGATTGGTTGCAACAAAAGGAGATTCTTATAAAAAATCATAAATTAGCCCTCCTCGGAACGGCGAAGGAAAAAGGAGCTCAAGTCAATGAAGTTAAAGAGATTGTGGATCAGTTACATAAAGGCAAGGCCGACATCGAAAAATTCAATTCGTCGGCGGCCGGGCTTCTATCTTCACATCTTGACACCTATGTAAATAACCAACTGCGTCATCTCAACTCAAGATACCAAGTTATTATAAACATGGCTAATGATGTTCTGAAAAAAGTAGAAACTAACTATGAGCAGCATCAAACTTATGACGATAATTATGTGAAGACAAAGAAATGGATCGACGACGCCTGGGAGATTACTCGTAGTGGTAGTGAAGCTGGAAGCAATAGCAGTAAAGAAGCTTTACAAAAGCGCCTGGAACAAATTGAAGATCTTTTAAAGCGTCGTGAAGAAGGTCAGAATCTTGTTCATGCTACTATCAATAGTGGAGAAAAAGTCTTAAGAAATACTCGATCGGATGGTAAAGACAAGATTAACACCGAACTAAAAGAATTGCAAAGCGAGTGGGACCGTTTGGTGAAGAAAATGACCACAGCGAAGGTTCATCTAGAGACTGCTTTGTTACAATGGGCAGATTATAGCTCTAGTTACTCTCAGTTGCAGCAATGGATTTCAGATAGAGAGGCAAAATTACAAGAAGTATGCGATCAGAAGGTTGCCAAGTCTAAAAAGGGGCAGGACCGTGTAGCCGGTCTTACGACCGGTCTGAGCCTAGGCGAAAGAAAAGCAACACTTCGTCAAACAAACAATATTGTTCAAGATATTGTTTCCTTTGAACCAATGATTCAGTCTGTAACTTCCAAGGCTTCAGAGTTGATGCAGCAAGCTCCGGCGTCTGAAATAACTAGCAAATACGAAACCCTGACAAAACAGGCTAAAGACTTATACGAGAAACAGCGGGAGACAGTAGAACAACATCAAGCTTTCATTGATGCCGGTACAGACTTTGTCCAGTGGATTAGAGCCGCTAAGGAAAGACTAGGAAAATGTTCCGATGCGACTGGAGATAAGGAATCACTAAGCAGCAAAATATCACAGCTGAAGGTATTAGAAAGTGAACTACCCGAGGGTCAGAAAAAACTACAAAAGGCACTCGAGCTTGGTGAGATATCTTGCAGTTTAGCTGACGATGACGACAAGGAGGAGATCGAAGAAGAAGTGGCTCTCTTGCAGGAAGAGTTCGATACCTACGTGTAAGTAGTTTATGTATTCAGCATAAGTTGAAGTTGGCAAATGTGAGATGTGTGAAGAGTAAATCAACTCCTGTTAATGTTATTTATTTCAACGACAGCTCCATCAGAACATACATACATACATATATATTGTGTATATTTTTGTCCTTCATGAGCGAGTAGTGATTTACTTTTTTTTTATTTGACCGTTTGTTTGAAACTACCTTAAATGATGACCTCGTTATTTTTTCCCCAGAGAGCAATTAAACAACACGAAGGCCTTGATCGAAGGAGGTATCGTCAAGTGGACAGAGTACGAAGAGCAGTACAAGGAAGCCTTGGACTGGTTGTCGAAGACTGAGAAACTCGTACAATCTTTCAATAAGCTGCAGAACAACTTGGAACAAAAGAAAGTCGTTCTTGAAGAGTTCCAGGTCCGTGTTACACCCACGTGTATTTTTATTTATTTAATAGATAATGTATCATATATTGTTAACAAAAACAGTTTTAAGTTTAGTTGGAACAGCCACCAATTATAATATGTACACAGTTTTTCATAAAAATGTTATTTCAAATGGATATTGATTTACTTTATGCTGCGGTTAATCCTATGAAATAGTATTATAACGACGGCTACGAAATAGTATTAATTAGTGCTATGGATTTTCTAGGGCCACCTCCAAACATTGTTCGACTGGCAAGCTGAATTGGACAAACTTAATATGAGGGCGCAGACTCTTCTTGAAACCTGCGCAGATACAAGGATCTCCAACGGGATCACTCAGCTCACCACCAAGTACAATGCCCTGCTCTCACTTGCCAAGGAGGTCATGAAGAGACTAGAGCTACATTACCAAGTATGTCTTGAAAATATTATATGTCTGTTCAATTCCCGTTTCAGTAAAAAAAGAAATATGTAATGAATTGACTTTCCAGGAACATCAACAGCACAACGCTCTGTACGGCGAGTGCCAAGACTGGCTCGACAGGACTCGAGAGAAACTCAACCAGTGCGCTGACATACCCAATAACTTGCAAGAGGTGAACAACAAGTTGAATACGGTGAAACTTCTCCGTCAGTCTCTCGAGCAAGGTCAGAACAAACTGAGATATCTTCTTGAACTGAAGGAGAAGGTGATTATGAATACGGAGCAGGCTGGCGCAGCGAAGATCCAAGAGGACACGGATAATTTGAAACAAGAGTTCGATAAGCTAATCGCCGACCTACAGGATGTCCGAAATAAATTAACAAGCAGGGCTTCGCAGTTTGATGATATTTCTAAGGTAACGTGACGTTATAATTACCATACCATTTTGTTAATCCTTAATCAAATAATCTCTTATATAACAGAATTTAGCACAAAGATTTTTTTATATTATATTTTTTATTTTAATATTACTATTTATAATGTAAGGCTATGTCGTGTAGACGCAGTAAACATTTATAAAATAATAACGTGTAATGAAGAAACCTTTATAATTTTAGATTCACAAACTCCTGGTCGAATGGCTTGACGACATCGATCAGAAGATACAATCAGATGACTCCCTACTCAATGATCTATCAGAAAAGAAGGCCAAGCTGGAGAAGTTCAGGACTTTCAACCGTGACATTGACTCACATAAAGACTTGGTCAACAAACTCAATGAGAAACTCCAAGAAGATGCTTCACTTAAATCGAAAGACATCGAAGACAGCCTGAAGAGATATGGTGACATTAGGAAAACTGTTAGTGATATGATTGCCGTAAGTATTTTTACCGTCTTGTCATGATTTTTTTTACATTATGTTATGACAATTGATACAAATGTTTCATTTTTCAGAAACTTGAAGAGTACGTAAACACGCACATACAATATAAGGAATCGTACGACAATTTCTATGATTGGATACGCAACTGCAAGATAGAAATCCAACAGTGCTCCGATTCACACGGAGAGAAAAAGGAAGTGCAGAAGAAATTAAATAACGTAAACAAAATTATCGAGTCTCTGCCCAAAGGAGAAGCTTTACTCAAGAAGGCAATACAACTGAGCGAAGCTGTGTTAGAAACAACAGGCAACGAAGGCAAGGATAATATAAATCAAGAAATAAAACAATTGAAAATAGAATGGGAGAACTTACAGCACATCTGTAAAGATACTAAGAAACTTTTGGAGAAATGTCTCTCCGCTTGGTCAGATTTCTTGGAAACGTCCGAAAAGATGAGTAACTGGGTGAAAGACTTCGGAGGCAAGCTAACCACCGTACAAAAAGTCGATAAAATCACTCCCGAATATCTAGACAAATGTCGCGTAAGTACATGTTTATTTCGCAGTAATGCTAAAGTCGATATTAAAATTAAGAGTCGATTTACTTGTTTTCCAAATGTGATTAAAATCAATTCATTAAATAATCAAACAAAGATATGTCATGTTTTTATTTATTTTTCGATAATTAAAGTTTTAACCTTTAATTTTAATCATACACCAATTTATTTTAATAATATTTTTAAACATTTTAGGATTTACTTGCTCAAGCGGTTGCAAATAAGCACGTTTTAGAAGAACTAAACGACAGATGTGAAAACCTCATGGAACTCAGTGCCTGTGCTTGGGTTCGCGATAAGACTGTCAATTTGCAAACTGAATACACTTCATTGTTGACTAAGATACAGAGCCTAGTTTCTAATGGGGAAAAGAATTTGTCCGATCACACAGAGTTTATCAAAGCTAAGAAAGAACTTCAACAATGGTTGGAAACCGCTCACGGCACCGTGCAGGATTCTATCGGAGTTGGCGATATCGAAACTACCAAAGACAAACTGGAAACTGTCAAACTAGTCAGTAATAGAATGACCGAGGGACACCATCTCTTGGTTGTTTTACAAGAAGCATTTAAGAAAGCACTGAATAACACACCGCCCGAGGAGCAGGACAGTTTACGTAACGATGTGCAAGTCCTTCAAGAGAGCTGGGATCAACTAAAGATCGACTTGAATTCTATCACGGCTCAACTGAAAGCAGCCATCGGTAAGTGGGAAGACTTCGAAGAATCGAAAAACAAACTCGACCAATGGATCAGTACCACCGAACAGAACCTCGATAAAGTGCCACAAACCGGCGGGGAACTGGGCGAGATGAAGACTTTACTCGAGAAGTACAAGCACATTGAAGACGAAATCGACAACAAGAAACCAGAATTGGACAGGCTCAAGGAGGAGGCCGCCGAGCTCAGTGGATGGGCGAAGAAACCTGCGGTTAAGGAATCCGTGACTGAAGTCGAGAAGAAGTGTAATGCTTTAAGAGCGAAATGTGCTGCCAAGAAAGTGGAACTGGAGAACGAAATCAAAGACTATAACCAGTACCATCAGTCGTTGCAAGACACAGAGAAATGGCTCTTGCAAGTTTCGTTCCAGCTCATGGCTCACAACTCGCTGTACATCGCCAACAGGGAGCAGACCGAGGAGCAGTTGGCTCAGCACGCGGTGCTCCTGGACGACATACAAAAGTACCGCGCCACACTAGACGACTTGGAAGGTAAAGGTCGTGCCCAAATCGAACGTTACGAAGCAACAACTCCGTCGATTCGCGACACTGTCGGCAAGCAGTTGAAGAACGTCAACGACAGTCACAAGAGTCTACTGGCTACGGCGCTTCAGATCGAAAGACGTCTTAGAGAAGGTCTCGCTAAGTTCAAGGAGTACGAAGACACATTGGAAAGCATTTTGAATAATTTGGACGAGTGCGAGCCGGCCATCACCGAGCTGGACGTGCCTGTCGACGGCCTCACGCACGG
>DWMW01000119.1:0-11551 GCA_018246335.1 Papilio thoas cinyras
ATTAAAAAATGCACCTCCTCTAAAAGTTTAATAAAGTTCTTTTTTAATTTTACTTACTTTTTGGGGTGCAGTCTTACCCATTGGGTTTTTATAATAATAAAATAAAAAGGGAAGGAGTACGAAAAAAATGATTTATACATTAACATTAAATCCCGCAATTGACCAATTTATTGAAGTTCCTAATTTCCAGTTATGAGAAACTAATAAAGCGATTAGTGACTATGAGGTAATTGGTGGCAAAGGAATTAATGTTGCCGTAATATTGCAACATTTAGGATATTCAACTACAGCATTAGGCTTTTTGGGGCGTGATAATAAGGGAATGTTTGAATATTATTTGATAGAGCAAAAGGTGGGTGCTTGTTTTCGTGAAGTTAATGGTAAAAACCGAACTAATATAAAAATTAAAAGTTTATAAATAAAAAAAGAAACAGAATTAAATGGTCTTGCTTTTTCTGTTAGTTCTGATGATGTTATGGCACTGTTAACAATTATTAAAACAGAATTAACAAAAATGATTTTTTAATTATTTCTGGTTCATTATCACGCAATTGTCTATCTGATTTATATCAAAAAATTATTACTTACTGTGATGAAAATGAAATCTTATTTGTTGTTGATGCAATAAATGATTTTTTATTATCAACTTTATCAGCTAAACCATTCTTAATTAAACCAAATTTAGAGGAATTAAATGAACTATTTGAAACAAATTACCAATTTACTCAAAAAGCAGAAATTTTTGCTTTAGGAAAAAGAATGCAAGAACAAGGGGCACAGAATGTTTTAATTGGTATTGGTAAGGATGGGAGCATCTTAATTACTCAAACAAATGTTTATTTTGGTAATACCGCAACAGGACAATTAATTAATTCAGTTGGCACTGGTGATTTAATGGTTGCCGGATTTGTTGAATCATATTTAGCAACAGATGATTATCAAGAAGCAATGTTAACTGGTATTTGTGCTAGATCAGCAACAGAATTTAGTCAAGGGATTGCTGACAAATTGTTAGTGGAAAGTTTAAAGAAACAAATCAAAATTAGTACTTTTAGATAAAAAAATGATATTTAATAATATCATTTTTTTATTTTATGTCATATTGTTCATTGCAGTTACAATTATAGTTTATGCCCAAAATATATCTTTTTAAATCTTGTTAATGAATATTTATGATATCAAAAATTGTTGGAATTAAGAATTTTACTTTCCTAAGATCAATTATAATAATTCTTTGGATATCATAAAATGGAATCTTTTTTATTGAAAATGGTATAGTTTGGCAAATTAAGTTTTATTTACGATAAAGTTAAAATGAAAATCTTTTACTTAATGGTAAAATAAGGAATAATTTACTTTAAAATAAGAGGATTTTATGGCAATTATCTTAGAAGCCAAAGCTATTAGCAAAAAATAACATCAAAAATTTGTTTTAAAAGATGTTAATTTAATAATCCATCAACATGAAAAAATTTGTTTAATTGGTGCTAATGAAAGTGGTAAAACAACATTAGGTGAGATTATTACTGGTGTGAGAAAGCATAATAACGGTGAAATTATTTATCAACCAAATTTAACCATTGGAATGCAGTTTCAAAATTCTCAATATCCACCTGGGTTAACAATAATGGATATGATTAAATATTATTGTAAATTATTTCAGTTATCTTTCCAGAAAGATGAAATTAAACAATTAATTAGCACTTATCAGTTAACAGAAGTTGCTAAAAAAAAGATTATTAAATTATAAGGAGGTCAGCAACAGCGATTAAACATTTTATTGTCAGTTATTCATCAGCCATAATTAGTAATTTTGGGTGAAGTTTCAAATTGCTTAGATATTGCAGTTAAAGAAACTATTTTTCAATTTTTAGAACAAAATATTATTATTAATCAACTAGTAATGTTGCTCGTATCACACAATACGGAAGAAATTGAACGTTTTTGTGAGCTGGTTATTTATTTATCAACAGGAAAAATTAAAGCTGATTTAGCATTAACTGATATTCTTCAAAAGTATGGTCGTGTCTTTAACTATACAAAAGAGATGTTTGAAAATGAACAAAATAAAGACTCTTTTAATTAAGAGTCTTTATTTTTATTAGCACTTTGATTGTGGTCTTCGGTAATTGCGTTAGCTACGTTAATATTATTTTCCAAATTTGGATGAATTTTTAATAAACTTCGAAAAATGATATCAGATATTAAAATTTGAACAATTTTATAAGATAATGCTGGAAAACGCTCATTTTCTTTTGTATGAACTTCAAATAAAATTTTATGTTTAATTTTATATAATTGATCAATGTTAGGATTATTAGTAACTAAAGCCACATCAATGTTCCGCTTATTTGCTAAATTAATAATATTAACAACTTCATTTGTCTTTCCTGATTTACTAAAAATAATAATTAAATCATCGGGTTCGGCATTTGAAAGAGTAACCATTAACGAATGAATGTTTTCTGTTGTATAACAGTTATAACCAATCATATTAAGGTTACTATTTAACACCCGGCAAGCAAGAAAAGATGCATCAATGCCAAAGGCGAAAATTCGCTTTTTAATAACAATATCATTAATTAGGCGGTCTAAAACTTCTAAATCAATATTGTCAATTGTTTCATGGATACTATAAGAATAATATACACGCATATTGTTAGCGATATCTTTTAAATTCATGGTTTCGTTAGTTTTGTAATTTTTGTTTAGAAAATTTAATCGTTCATAAATATGCATTTGTAATTCTTTAATATTTTTAAATCCTAAGTGTTTTGCCATTCGGGTAATAGTTGATTCACTAACATAGTAAGCTTTTGCTAATTCAGTTATTGTTTTACTAGTAAATAGGATAGGATTTTGAATAATTTGTTCAATAACCGATAGTTCAGTATCAGTCAAATTATTTTTATCATATGTTAACAGAGACAACATAGAAACTCCTTTCATTAACCTCACCATGAAAATTATTTTCATAATATCAACTAATTATAGTTTACAACATATTATGATAATAATAAAGTGGAAAATAATTTGTTAATTTAATAAAAAATACAAATTATGCATATTTTTAACAAAATTATTCTATAATATAACTATAAAATAATGAAAATTTATATAAAAATCCAAATGTAAAGCAGTTATTTTAATAGAAAGAGTAAAAAAGACAGTGATGTTAAGTTTATCGCCACAACATATTACCTATTTATCAATTTTAATTTTTGGAATTATTGTGGGAACAATATTGTTAATTATTTGAATTTTTCAAAAGAAACGATTAGCTAATAGCGGAGATTATTATGCTAAAAATAATAAAAATTTAGATTTATGAAATTATATTAAACGTAATATTGCGTTATATAGTGCTTTTTTTTGTTATGTTATTAGTATTTCCGCTCTTTTTTTATTGGTTTTATAAAATTATCATTATTTTAAAAAAATAAAAAAACCTTACTTTGTAGTAATTAACCCAACTTTAAGTTAGTTAAATTCTATAATTATTTAGGAAATATTAATTTATTATTTTGAAAGGAGAAATCAAAAATGAGTGAGAAATCCAAGCTTAAACCTTTTATATCAAAGGCTTGATGAAAACAATCAAATCAAAAAACAGTGGGGATTTTAAGTAAATTAAGTAAAGCATTTCTGTTACCAATTGCATTGTTACCAATTGCTGGAATCTTCTTAGGAGTTGGTGCGACTATTTCATCAAAAGTTGATCCTGCTTCAGCAGCTTGATACTTTGGAAATTTTTTAAATAAAATGGGAGATATTGCCTTTGGTAATTTGCCAGTATTATTTTGTATTTCTGTTGCAATGGCATATACGGAGGATGCTGGAGTAGCAGCATTGACTTCAGTGGTTGGTTTTTTAGTTTTTAATGCAATTCAGTTGTCATTATTAAATGAGGCATATGCTCATATTCGATATGTTGTTAATATTGAGGGTGGTGCTTCACCAATTATGGGATTAACTGTTGATGGTTTAACATCAGCCAATCCAACTTTACTAACGGGTGAAAAATTATTGGAATGAATGAGAACCAGTGATATTTATAAAGAATTGGTAAAAGGGGATGTTAATGTCACAATTGTTAGTTCAGCACGAGCAACTGATCAATTTAACTTGTTATTTTACACTGGTCAAACATGAGCAGTTCAAAATAAATTATTAACTTCTAATTTAGGAATTAATTCATTAAATACTGGTGTTTTTGGGGGGATTTTTGTTGGAGCGATTGCGGCTTTCGCTTATAATCGTTTTCATAAAACACAATTACCTTCAGCGTTAAGTTTTTTTAGTGGGACAAAATTAGTTCCAATTATTATGTTTATGACAGTAATTCCATTAGCTTTTATTTTTATTATTATTTGGCCATTAATTGGAACTGGGCTAGCATGATTTGGAAATAACTCAGGAAAATTACCAGTAGGGTTAGATTCTTTAATCTTTGAGATTTTTGAGCGATCATTAGTGCCGTTTGGGTTACATCATGTTTTTTATTCGCCATTATGATGAACACAAGCTGGGGGAAGTATGGCAGATTTAATCGCTAATGTTTCAAAAGACCCTTTAAGTTATATGGCTTTTCTTAAAGATTTACAAGGAGCTGCTTATATTGATGCTAATATTGATTTAAGTACAATTACAGTTGGAGCAGCACAATCAGCAATTACTAGTTGAGTATCAGAACTAAATGCTTCAACAATAGCAGCAGTTGGTGATCAAACAATTATGTATAAAGTTATTGCTGATCCAAAAATTACCTTTACAATGGTTCAACATATGGGGTTAAATTTAGGACGATTCCAAACTGGGAAGTTCCCATTTATGATGTTTGGATTACCAGCAGCAGCAGCAGGAATGTACTTTAGTGTTCCAAAAGAAAATCGAAAACAAGTAATGGGAATTTACTTTTCATCAGCCTTTACTTGCTTCTTAACAGGAATTACAGAACCAATTGAATTTACTTTCTTATTTGTAGCACCATGGTTATTTTATGGTTTCCATATGCCATTATGTGCAATTTCATTTATGTTAATGGGATTATTACATGTGCATACATCAATGACCGTTTCAGGTGGATTTATTGACTTTATTGTCTTTGGTATTATTCCATTTGTTGGTGGAAAGGGAACAAACTTCTATTGAATTCTTGCGGTTGGGATTCCATATATTGGAATTTATTTTGCAGCTTTCTACTTAGCAATTAAATATGGGAAAGTTCAAATTCCTGGTCGTGATGGTATCACAAAACTATATACTAAAGCTGATTTTAAATCAAAAAAATGTACTAATGAAACAACTTCATCAGCACCAGCAAAGGGTGATGCGGAAAAAAGAGAAAAAGCACTTAAAATTATTGAATTTTTAGGTGGTGCTGATAATATTTCGTCAGTTGATTCATGTGCATCACGTTTACGAATTACAGTTGTTGATAGTAAACTTGTCAATCAAGATGGAATTAAAGGATTAGGTGGCAGCACCGGAATTATTATTCGTGGTCAATTGGTTCAAATTATTTATGGTGGAGAACAAGAAATAATTAAACCGTATATGCGTGAATTATTATCTGAAATGCGTAAATAAAGAGACAGCGAATTTAAATTTAAAACAGGGTTAAAATTAAATAGATATCAAAAAAAACATTAATTTTTTTAATTAATGTTTTTTTGTCTATTTTAACAAATGCTATTTTGTGATAAAATTATAGTATGTAAAAATGGAGTAGAAAATAATGACATCAATTTTTGGATATCCAAAAGAGGAATTACAATTAGATTTAGTTGCGCACGGTTTTAATAATTATTTAGAAGAACAAATCTTTGATTGAATATATATCAAAAACATATATTCTTTTGATGAAATGACAAATATTTCTAAAACTGATCGTAATAAATTACAAGAATATTATACGATTGATCCATTAAAAATTGTTTTTCAACAACACTCAAAAGATGGAACAGTAAAGTTTTTGTTTCAGTTAGCAGATGGTTATAAAATTAAAACAGTTTTAATGCCTCAAAGTTATGGTAATTCTGTTTGTGTTACAACACAAGTTGGTTGTAATATGGCGTGCACTTTTTGTGCCTCAGGACTATTAAAAAAACCCGGAATTTATCAACTGCCGAAATTGTTCAACAATTTATGATGATTAATCGTTATTTAGCAACAACAAATGAACGTATAAGCCATGTTGTTGTAATGGGAATTGGCGAACCATTTGATAATTTTGATAATACGCTTAAGTTTGTCAACATTATTAATGACTCAAAAGGTTATCGAATTGGTGAGCGCCATATTACAATTTATACTTTTGATTTAGTTTCAAAAATTAAACAATTTGCAGAATTAAAGACCCAAGTTAATTTAGCAATTTTATTACATGCTCCAAATAATACGATTCATAATCAATTAATGCCAATTAATAAAGCTTATCCAGTATAAAAATTAATGGAAGAAGTTCGTTATTATATTGAGTTAACTAATCGGCGTGTTACTTTTGAGTATATTTTAATTGAGAATGTTAATGATAGTCTTTAAACGGCATTAGAATTAGCAAAGTTAATTCGAGGATTAAATGCTTATGTTAATTTAATTCCTTATAATACATTTGCAGAAAATGGGTATCAACGCAATACAAAAATTAATCAATTTTTTAAAACTTTACAACAGCAAAAAATTAATTGTATTGTTCGTCGTGAATTTGGGCAAAATATTGATGCTGCTTGTGGTCAATTACGAGCTAAAAATGAAGGGATTATTAGAAAATAATGATGCAAATACGGTTTGGATACAAAACTGATATTGGTGCTTATCGTAGTAGTAATCAAGATTACTTTGATTTTGCCAATAATAGTTTTAATAATTATATTGCCATTGTTTGTGATGGGATGGGTGGTCATCAACATGGCGAAGTTGCCAGTAAAATGACTGTTGATAGTTTGGTGGAACATTTTAAACAGACAAATTTTAATCATTTTTCCGATGAAGAAATTAATAAATGGTTTCGTCAAACAATTTTAGCAATTCAACAGGAAATGGTTACTTATGCTCAAATTTATCCTGATACAAGTGATATGGGAACAACAGTTGTTGCAGCCTTAATTGCTAATGGAAAAGTATATGTTATTAATATTGGTGATTCACGGTTATATAAATTACATAATGATAAAATTTATCAAATTACTACTGACCAAAATATGGAAAATTCAACAGAATATCGAGAAAAACAAGAATTAGAATTTCAAGGTCAATATAAAAAACAATATAATATGCATACTTTTTGAAAAGTATTAACAAGTGCTTTAGGACCAACAAAGAATTTAAAAATTGATACTTATGTTATTGAAGATATTAAAGGAGAGTATTTATTAACCACCGATGGAATTCATGATTATGTTAATGAAATTGATTTAATTGAAACATTAAAATCAGCAAATAAATTAAACGATAAAGTTAAAATTTTAATTGATCGGGCATTAGAAAATCTATCAACCGATAATTTAACCGGAATTGTTTTTGAAATAACAGATTAAAGAACTGTTATTTTTATTTGTTGTTTTTTTTCTTCTTAGTTTTTTGTGTTATGATGTTTACAAGTTAAAATAATACGGTAAAAGGGTGCAGAAAATGGAACAAATCACAATTGGAACAGTGTTACACAATCGTTATAAGGTTTTAGTTAAAATTGCAGATGGTGGTATGGCTGAAGTTTTTGAAGGATATGATATGTTATTAAAGCGTCATGTTGCAATTAAAATTATGAAATTAACATTATCAAAAAATAAAAAAGAAGTAGAACGTTTTAATAAAGAATATAATTCAATTGCACAGTTTTCCCATAATAATGTGGTTAAAGTTTATGGTTCATTTCAAGCGTATGATCGTCATTGTTTGGTTTTGGAATTAGTTAAAGGTTATAATTTGAAAGATCGTTTACTAACATTAGGTCCTTGCACTTTTAAAGAATTATTATATTTTTTTGATGAAATTAATTTAGCTATTGCGGAAGCTCATCATAATGATATTATTCATCGTGATATTAAACCAGAAAATATTTTAATTTCATATGATGGTAAAATAAAGGTTGCTGATTTTGGGGTTGCAATTTTAGAAAATAGTGAAGATTTAGAATGTGGCAAAATCATTGGAACATCAAAATATATGGCACCAGAAATTGTTCAATCAAAACCAGCAACAAAACGCAGTGATATTTATGCTTTAGGCATTATGTTATATGAGTTAGCGATTGGGATAGCTCCTTTTGTTGGAAAAAATTTAACTTTTGTTGCAGTTAAACATGTTAAAGAATTGCCACTACGACCACGGTTAGTAAATCCCTTAATACCACAAAGTTTAGAAAATGTTATTTTAAAAGCAATTGCGAAAGATCCTAGTGAGCGGTTTCAGACAGTAGTAGATTTTAATACTAGTTTACAAGCAATTGAAACATCAGAACATCGCTCTGAAAAACCTTTAAAGTTATCAAATATTTTTGAAGTAAAAGGTAAGCGGTGTAAGATTTATGATCGGTATTATTCTTATCCATGATTTTTAAGAATTAAGGTTGCTTGATGATTTAGTTTATTACTATTTTGTTTCATTATTGCCTTAGTTTGTCTTTGCTTGTTTTTACCATGGTAGAATAATATGCATCAAACAGGAATGATTATTCGCATTGTTAGCGAGTTTTGTTATGTTAAAAATGATATTGCCCATCAAATTTATGCTTGCAAAGCAAAAGGATTATTTCGTCATCAAGAAATTAAACCAGTTGTTGGTGATTATGTTCAATTTGAAATTCAAAATGACAAGCAAGGAATTATTTATCAAATTGAACCGCGTAAAAATGAATTATACCGGCCACGAATTGCTAATGTTGATCAAGTTATTATTATTACAGCAATGGCAGAACCGGCTTTTAATTCATATTTATTAAATAAATATTTAGCATTTATTGAATACAAAAATTTAAAACCAGTTATTTTTTTTACTAAAAAAGATTTAGTGAAAACAGATGAACTTTATCAAAAATATTTTAACTGATATCCAAAGTTAGGTTATGAAGTTTATTTTATTAGTAATAAAAAATATGATAAAAAAGTATGACAACAATTTGAACAACTTTTTCAGAATAAAATAACAGTGTTAACTGGGCAAACCGGTAGTGGGAAATCATCAACTCTAAATACGCTATTACAAGCAGAGATAATTAAAACGCAAGAAATTTCTAAAGCATTAGGCCGCGGAAAACATACAACGACAGCTAGTGCATTATATGGGTTATTAGATGGAATGATTGCTGATACACCAGGTTTTTCAACATTTGATTTAAGAGATTATGAAAAAGGAGGATTAGCACGCTCTTATCATTTATTTAATCAATATGCTAATGAATGTAAGTTTCGAACTTGCTTGCATTTACATGAGCCACATTGCAAAATAAAAGCATTAGTTCAAGCAGATGTTATTCCACAATTTTTTTATAATGATTATGTTCGCATTATGCAAGAACAATAGAAAGAGGTAATGATGAAAAAATATTTTGTTGCACCAAGTGTTTTAAGTGCAAATTATTTAATCCTACAAGAAGAGTTAGCAGCAATTAAGAAAGCGGGTGCTCAATGAATTCATTTTGATGTAATGGATGGTGATTTTGTACCAAATTTAACTTTTGGTCCAAAGATTTTAGCTGATATTACTAGTTATAGTGATTTATATCTTGATTGTCACTTAATGGTTAAAATTAAAAATAGTAGTGTTGAAAATTACTTGCTGCCTTTTATTAAAGCAAGTGCATCAGCAATTACTTTGCATTATGAAGCATTAACTGAACC
Organism: Papilio thoas cinyras; assembly: GCA_018246335.1. Lineage (NCBI taxonomy): Eukaryota > Metazoa > Arthropoda > Insecta > Lepidoptera > Papilionidae > Papilio > Papilio thoas. The sequence continues at coordinate 9,840 of DWMW01000119.1, forward strand.
ACAATTAACTGAATTTTTAAGTTTACGAACAAAATTAAACATAAAAATTGGGTTAGCAATTAAACCATCAACTCCAGTTGAAATTATTTATCCGTATTTAAATCGTCTTGACTTAGTCTTAATAATGACAGTAGAACCCGGTTTTGGTGGTCAAGCTTTTATTCCGGCAGCAGCAGCAAAGATTAAAATTTTACGACATTATCTTGATCAAAATAATGGCAAAACACTAATTGAAGTTGATGGGGGAATTAATGCTGAAACCGAAACCCTTTGTAAAAAATATGGGGTTGATGTGTTAGTAGCGGGTAGTTATTTATTTGGCCACGTTGATTTAGCAGCAAGGTTGAAAGGATTATTAGCAGATGAAATCAAATAAAATTTTAATTGTTTGTTCAGAAACAAATTTAGATTTACAGCAGTATCAAGATTATTATAAAATTGGTGTGGAACGAGGTGCCTTAGATTTAATTAAAACTTTTGATACTTTTGATCTTTTTTGTTGTGACCAAGATAGTTTAACAACAACAGAAGCAAAACTAATTACTAGTAAAGCAAAAGAGTTATTAATAGTTTCCCGAATTAAAGATTATATTGATGGTGAATTAGCCTTACAAGAAGCATTAAAATTAAAACCACAAGAAATTATTTTTATTGCGCAAGGTAATCGCTTTGATATGGATTTGATTTGTTTTAACTTTATTTATCGCTATAATATTATTTTTATGAATGATAATACTTATGCTTATTTATTAAAACCGGGAATGAATGAAATTTATCAAAAGACGGGTTATCGTTATTTTTCATTATTTAGTTTGCAATCAGCAACTGTGACAATTAGTAATTTAAAATATAATGCTAACCAATTAAAATTGTCAGAATTATCGCCTAATGCAGTTAGTAATGAATTTCTTACGTCAGTCGGGAATATTGATGTTTTAACAGGACAAGTTGTTGCAATTTATAGTAAATAAATTATAGTAAATAAAAATCGATTTTAAAAACCGATTATTTTTTGCTTTAAAATTTGGTACCCATGATCGGGCTCGAACCGATACGAATTTCTTCGGTAGATTTTGAGTCTACTGCGTCTGCCAATTCCGCCACATGGGCATTTGTACCTTTTTAATTTTATCGTATTTTAGAGAAAAAGGAAGCATAAATTTTAAAATTTATGCTTCCTTTTTTTATTATTTTGTGACTTTGTCCTTGAACTTTATTTATTGCGTAATTTGACCTTTACGCTTTAATGTTTTTAAAGTTCTTGTTGCAACACGTAATGTTTTAACTTCACCATCAACAACAATGCTTACTTTTTGTAAATTAACATTTCATTTACGACGAGTTGCATTTGACGAGTGTGAACGTTTGTTTCCTGATAAAGCGCTTTTACCAGTAATTTCACATTTTTTTGCCATAATTTCACTCCTTTATATCTACATACAATAAAATAATAACTAATTTTTAAATTAAAAGCAAGTATAAATATAATTTTATTGTGAAAATCATATACATTTTAGACCACTAATTTAGTCTTTAAATTAGAATGGAGATTAAAATTAAAAAATATATGGTAACAAGTATTCCGAATGAAAATGAATTATATTCATTACAACGAAAAATAAAAAAATGATATTTACAACAAAAACTTACAAAAGAAACAAATTATATTTATCAAAATGTAATTAATTATTTTAATTTATGTCAAAAATACT
>DWMW01000120.1:0-11523 GCA_018246335.1 Papilio thoas cinyras
ATGCAATGGACATTTTGAGTCTCAAAAAAGGTGCTGCTTGTAGGGCGCAAGGGGCGAAGGGGCGTTAAAGGTCGAAAGGTGACTTGGAATATTCCGGGCCGCGAATCTCAGTGCGCATGTGCAAACATTAAATCAATAGGACACGGCGCTACAATAGAAGTTATGTCTTCGGTTAAAAATCACGCGCTCAATCACCTAAAGTTATATTTTATTTCTACTTCCGGTTCTTTTATAGTACTTATATATTTTGTGATTCATGTTGTCAGTTGTACTGTAAGTAAGTTTTTTTTTATTTAATAATTTTTTAAAAAATGTTTTTTTTATTAGACCATTTTTACTATTACTTTACGGACTCGGTAATTTGTATCATATTGTTCTTCTATACTGCGGGATATTAGAGAAAATTATATATATTTTTAAATATATCTGTATCAACTTCAAAATACTACTAAACAACTGTTTACCTCTTGCCTGAATACAAAGATATTATAATTAAGTTAGTTTAGCATTATTAATTACAAGGCCATATGCAATTTTTACATTAAAATTCATCTTTAGTTTGATGTCTTAGTGCTTCATTTCCTGGATTTATACTCGATCTTCGAGAGTAAAATCACAATAAATATAAGGTAGGGAAACAGTTAAGGTGCTATTTAATTTGTATACGTTAGAAATTTTTAATGTTTTCTAATATTGCTCGAATACCTGGCTGGCAAAATGCAAAACGCATGTGCAATTCAATCGATCGATGTCCACCATTGTGTGCCGAGCCCGGGCAGGGAGTGAAGGCTGGACGGGGGTTGCGCGGCTAAGCTGCATTGCAGCACATATTTCAGTTAACCGCACTCCCTCGTACACTGCAGTAGTGTTCACGGTGTTTTCGCATATATAATTTTTCTTGAGCATATTGTAACAAAGGTATGATAATTTAGTTAAGGATTAGACGCATCTATATCCCTCGTAAGGTTTAACGTAGAATGCAATTATCTAGAATTTGTGATGGACTTTTTGGTGTCGCAAACAAGGTGCTACCTGTACGGAGCAAGGGGTGGAGGGGCGTGAAAGGCCGAAGGAGACTTGGAATTTCCCGGGTCGCGAATCGCATTGCGCATGTGCAATAAATACGATCGATAGACTCGGTCAGGCCCCGCGTTACTTCTCCAAATAAAAACTTTAGGGAACAATTGGTATCCGGGTTTTATTCGGTTTGCGTAATAAATATTTCAAAATGGCGAATTTGATCAAAAGTCGAAAATTTTAAAATATATTCTTCCTCTTTCGATTTGTTTTCCTATTCAAACTCAATCGACGACGAATAATTAAATAACAATATCTTCAACAGTCTTCGTGTGTTGACAGAGTGAATGTTTGTGAGGATTCATAAAACTTTTGATATAAGGACTTTTAGTTATATAATATGTACAACTGGAGTTTTCTTTTACAGTGTGCAGTAAGCATGGCGTTGTCCAAATGTGAGCATGCCATTAATAATTTATTTTCAAAGGAGATACAAGGATTTATAGACACCTTGAGACTATGGTAAGTCAGTTTTATATTTTTCTACAGTAAAATATGTGATAGGGAGTAGCCTATCGCCGTATCGGGCACACATTCTAAACTCTGCACTGATATCGAGTTGAAAAACCCAATATGATTTTTTTCCCAACCCGGGATTCATACAAAAGACCTCACCATTTCAGCAGTACTGCAAAAGGACTTCGCGACTGAACCTGTTGTTACTTTTTGGTTATTTTAATTAATTAGATAATACATGATTGTAATAAATACTTTTTGATCGAATGCTCTAACGTCGCTTAAATATTTAACGGCTTCTTAAATGATACACCTTCAGCTTAAACGCCAAACTCGTATTTATTTATTTATACATGACATATATATACACAATGACACTTGTATGTTCAATTTAGGGTCACAAAAAGTTCTGCTAAAAGGCCACTGAATTCGTACTGTATCGTCACTCAATGCCATTTCGTTGTCAAAAGAACCGTCAAATTGCCTCTTAAAACTATATTAATTTATAATTCTGACAAAACGAAAGAATATAATGCATCTTTGTTTTTATTTTCGCGTACCTTTGACCAAGACGCTCTCATAAACCAATGTTAGTGTTAACTACGTTGCCGATAAATATTGCTTCGATATATCACTCTGTCGCTCCTGGTTCTTGAAAGAATGCGTCAAGAGAAGAAAAAGTTATTAGCAATACTATCTGTACCCGTTCATGCGTTGCGATGTTTAAACAAAAATTAAGTTTAGATAGATACTTCAAAAATAATGTTTTTTTTCAAACACCATCTCGGGTAATATCTGATATTTTCCCAAATTTCCACGACAAGTAAATGCATACAGATTGAATTTTATATGTTAAAATCGCATAATATGCATTTTCATTGCGTCGTCCTGGTTTCTTCAACAATAATAAAATAAATTTAGAAATTCTGTCTCTGAGATTTTGAGCAACGGCACTCTTCGGCTTTAAAAACATAAACCAACAATACTAACAATAGAACAAAACACACGCACACAACACTTGCGTACATGATTTTTTTATAAAATATAAATCGATAATTAGTTAATATTAAACTATTTATTTAATTACTTTGTAAACATGACTATAAGTTTTTATATTTAAATTCGAAAGTATTTCTTATCTTAAGCATTACAGAAATTAAAAAATGATAATTTATATTGTTCATTTTAATAAAATGTCATTATCCCATCATACTTAAAGCTTAATTGTGCAAAACATAAGATTGAATGTAACCAAAGCAAGTGACATATGTGAGTGACGTTTGAATATTGAGCGATTTCTGGTTTCAATAAAGCTACTTCACATACAAATAATAATTTTTGAATGCTTTTCTTTTCTTTCCCTTTCAAAATATTTCGTTAACAGGGAGGTGACACACGTGAACCACTCGTACAACCGCACGCTGTCCAACTGCCCGACTATCCTGGGCGTGGATCCGAAACACCTCGAATACATGCTCGGGGAGTACATAGATGCTAGCGATAAGCATAATATCGCCTCCAGGACCTACATGGCTGTTTGCAGCTCTCAGTCGGAGCTAGGCTGGGTATGACCTTAAAGAAAAATATCTCACGCCTGTATTTAGTGAAGGAGTAGGCAGAGGTGCAACTAGTGCGCCCACATTTCGTTCAATGTACCGTCCCATATAACGTGATAAGGGGCGACTCTATACCTACGTATATATATTACAGTATATACCTATTTAAACATATACTTGTGCAAGTTTAATACCCATAACTGTTTACTTGTTTAAGTACCTACTTAGCTTAGATATTATTTACGAATATTAAAAAAGCTGTAATTTTCTCAGTGGAATGCCAAATTCGCTGGCTTCTCCGACATTGATGTGATGCTTCGAGTAAGGATCGCATAGTGGCACGTGTCGCAGATATTCCAGTCGGCCCCTCAATGTGGGCTGGACGGATGTCTGCGACTAGCTGGACGTCTCTTCCGTTTCTATTTACACCTCAGGTAACTATACACTATTGTGACGCACACACGCGCGTCTGGTTGACCTCTTTATACAGAAGAAAATAGCAAACAAAGGCCGCTAGTTTCAGTCTCTAAAACTAGTGTGCTCCTGTCTCTTATATTTTTTCGTTAGTGTTTACTCATCAGATTAGATTTAACTTATTTATTTAAGACAAGAGCTCGTGACACGACACCGACACTGTCATTCACGTGGTCAAAGAAAACAGCAATCAATTCTTGTGGACTTACATGAAGTTTTGTTTTAGATGAGCTCAATATTTAGTAAGAGTTTTTATTTTTTTAAGTTGTTGTTTCTTAATCAGTCAAAAAACCGAATTGCCCTACGCTATCATTGCACAAAATATGTGTAATTCCTGTGAGATGGAGGTAAATGTTATTATTCTAATACTTGAAATATCTGGGACTTCGGCTTATTTTGTAAATTACGAAATACTTTATTGATTTTTCATAATTATTTTAGTGAAACCAATAATTCCTTCATTCACACATACACAAGAATAGTTACGCCTTGATTTTAATTTTGTTCAAAACCTTTTTTTTCCAGAGATCTAAAGTATTTTTTGAAGAGAAAACAATGGAAAACGAAAGAGAAACGAACTATGTTTAAGAAAGATTTAAGGACCGTTGTAAACGACTTCACTCGCTTTGTCTCCGAATTTGCGTCTATCCTGCGCTCTCATATGCGCACATTATGCCAAATCTCATTCCCGGTAAGAATATTTCTGTTTTAATTAATCTAAAAAGTTTCATGTTTATATGGAAGTCATCGCAATGAAGATAATGTAAATCTGGAGAAACTAATGCAGCGGTACCCTATCACTGCATCATACCCCTATATCGCTCAGTGATGTCGCTAGTAGTTATTATTTTTATGGGATTTTTATTTTCGAGTATTTTGATAGAAATACCATACAAGTATATGTGTATTAAGATATAATTGATTTTACGCCAGATGTTGACCGCACCTAAGAAAAGATTGGAGAAACCCCCGCGCAAGATAATACTGCGAGAGCGCTGCGCACTGGCCGCAACAGCTTACCGCCATGCTCATCATATAGACGAAATTATTCGAAATTTACCAAGAATTTGCTATTGGGAAATTCTCTGGGCTAATTCGTAAGTATACTTTGTACCGTGACTGACTAATAGCAGTTGAATGAAAGCCTAAAGATGACAACAGAGTGAGTCATATCCAAAACTGATCAAATGAGGGATGGGCTGGCTAAGACGAAACCAAACGAAATGACTAACAAGACTACCCTAATGTAAAGTGAACGCTCCCCATGGACTTGATATGATCACCTACTTACTTACCTACCTAACGCCACAGACAGAGATAAGGAGTCTCTTCCTCTTTTCGTTCTCCCCTCTGAAGAAAAGAGAAGTGAAAGATGATCACTATTTCACAGATCTTCTCAGTCCTGTCTTATGTGAGGTCGTGCTTTACCTTTGGAGTTGGTAATTTGTGCAACCATTGTAACTGTCTCCGACTCTATTTCAGATCAATTCTGCCCTTCACCGAAATAGTGACCTACAATTCACAAATGTGCAAACAAGAGCTAATTCATTTTTGGAAGTTTAACCTCCTGCCGATAAGCAGCCTAGGGGTGACGCACATGGAATTGTTATCGCTCTGGAATGTTGTTGCGAGCATACTGCAAACGGACCGCATTGCCAAGAACGTTGTTACTGTAAGTTGCATTATTTTTTACTATCATAATACATACTCAGCCTCGGCTGTGATACCTGAGGCGAAACTGCAACCTACCCACGTTTCACTGTGTAGATTCCGTCGTGATATCAAATTAAAAAAGTCTTAAGTTTAGTATGTCATTAATCTGATCGATGTAAGTCCTTTTAGGACGTCCGCAACCGACACTACCACTAACATTTACTATATAAATTTGTTTTGTCACTCTCTCCTCATTCATCACAAACCTCCACATGCCCAAACCTTCGACGCATAACAATTTCTCGATTCTTATCGCAACACCCACTTTTAAGCTACACTTGTCCTTTTATTTTTTCTCCTATCATACTTGGATGGGATAATACACTGGGTACTTGCAATGGTTTGGAGGTCAACATGTATCTCGTAAGTGACATAGATGTGTATCCACAGATGATACAGACCTGCGAGGAACAAATGTCCATGTACCCTAGCGATTGGCCGCTCGCTGAAAGATACGAACGTGAAGCGCTAAACAATTACATCATCGGGTGTTGCTACAGCGGCATGCAATTATACGACGCCGCTATAGAATGTCTACTCAAAGTGCCCAGGTAAACAGAAGGATGAATTCACACAGTCCGTACTTATTTTCCACATTTCATTTGGGGTGCATCTAATATTAAGTGACCGCTCCGTAATCTGCAATAAACTAATGGCCTGCATTTAAGTTAACTGTTGAAGAGTGTAACGGGGTCGTTTGTAATAGATACTTCACTGATCACACGAAACCCTGAATACAGTTTCACGTATTGTTAATTCGTAATGTAAAATATATTTGATAATTAGATATTACACAATATGTCATTGACATTTTCTCATTCTGGTTTTCTCTTTCTTAGAATGAAGAAATTGATTAAGACGAACAAGTTCTTAATACCTTTTGCGTTGGTCGAGACAGGCTTGTGCCACCATTTGCAGGGCCAAAGCGCTATAGGCGATCACCTTATCAATATTGCGCGGTAAGTCTGTAGCTTACTTTAATATTTGCTCAATAAAAATTGTTATAATGTGTGTGAGTTCGCTGAGAGTCCGTTTCTCCCGAGCAACCCTGGGCTGACCTCCGAGTGCTTAGGACGCGCCGGGCGCCAAAAATCAGTGTACAGTCCTCGACTGTTTCATCGACCACAGCCATTACTTAAAACTTATTCTTCAACTGATGACTACCGCAAATCATAAAATTATATTTTTTACCATCGGACGTTTTGAAATATTCCCTTCAGATTTGATCATGTTTACAAATACTTTGTAAGTAACTGTTTTTAATGATCGTGCATTTTATTCAGTTCGGAGTACGGTGAGATGTCGCCAGAGTGCACGGAGGTGCTACGTATCTGCGATAAAGTACGAAAGTTCCCTCTCGCATCTTCAAACATCCCTGATAAAATCAAGCTGGGGAGAGATTCCGACGATTCTGATTCAGATTGTGAAATCAACGATATTGACTATAACGATGAGGATGAGGAGGACGACGATGATGACAGTGCTCCTCGCACTAGCGCTGAAGACCCCGGGTATATTCCTAAATATAAGACAGAACCTAAATCTGAAACAAGTGATGGTAATTTAACTAAAGATGAATTATTGGAGTCGGATTTATCGTCCGAAGACGAAGACGATGCGGCAGTGACGGTGAAGGCAGAGCCCGATGATAAGAAGGGTACACCTCCCTACCAAATGGCCGTGCCAGGTACATCTAAAGATAATTAATGCAATGAGGAATGCAACAAGAAATACTACTCTGTCAAAAAAGTACCGGAAAATTTTAATTAAAACAACAATTTTACATTTAATTATCAAAATTATTGGGCCGCCTTTAAAATTGCTTCATGATACTTATTATTATATTATAATACACTACACATTTAAACATCGAAACATTTTTTATAGACACTTTCTGGGATGGTCTTCGGCTCTCGCGCCGAATTTTATGGCTACAATCGACTCAAAACCGGTGCATCGAAGGGGCAATTTTAGTTTTGAGAAGAAGAAAAAGTCACAGGGGCTAATTCCGGTGAATACATAGTACGATCACGTTCGTTGAGTTTTCGTTCCAAGAAAATTTTTAATTTTTAAACAAATTCTTTGCTAAACGTAATCATCCACAAAAAAACACTTCTAATATCGACTAACTAAACCAGCTGCTGTAAATACTTTGGTTAACAGATCCAGTTCCACAGTTGTACCAACCTAGAAACAATAAATTTACCTGCATAATTGCCTCGTTAAATTTAAATTGACAATTCCTGATACTTTTTTGACAGAATGTAAATTGACGAATGCAGAATATGCACCTCGTTATGGTATAGCCGGTTCCTTTGTACACACGATACGATATCGCAGCGGCAGAGATAATATAAAGAAGGTGACATAGCCGGCTCTGAAAACGCCGCTAGTACATACCCCAACGTAATTTGACGGGCGGCCGTGACATTGACAGCTGTGCAGATGAACCGGTCCAACGGACTTGAGTACTTCACAGCACGTGGAAATGTAATCTCAGAAAAATATGTCATGCGTACTCAAAATGACATGTCTTTTTCTGCTTTTCATTGGTGTTGTCCGCATCTACGGACTAATTATGTATTCAAGTAGAGTATGTGTGTATGTGCTTGTCACGGCGGAGCTACTGAAGTTTCTCGAGGTATTCTGACGTGGTTCCCCTCTATGTTATATCGGTGTCTACGTTGTGTGAAAGGAGAATTACTTTCAATCACTATGTATGTCTTATACTTTACGAATGTTTACTCCTTCTTAAAACTGTCCATTATTAACTCTCTTCTTTGATATACAGGTGTCAGGAAAAGGTTGGGTTAGGTTTGTACCGAGGTCACAGGTTCCTTGAAAATGACCTCTAATCAAAGTTGCGTACTTTGGCCGCTAGAGGGCTTCAAAAGTATTTTTTTAATATACAGTTTTTTGTCTCTCCTGAAAAGTTATCGACTTAGAGTTGCCTGATATACAGTTATATGATGTAATCTCGTATGTAATCGATGTGTAGTATCTCACGAAAACTACATTCTTGCCCTCTTCCGCTCAAGTCGAACTTTGTATAGATGTAAGTTAGGGTATTTCTTTGTGTTTCTGTGTTTTCAAGGTATCTATGGTCTTGCACGTCACTTCCCGACACCTGTAGAACACGGCTGGAGGTCATATAATTAAAAACAGACAGACACTAACAACTGTCCCTATCATAGATAAATACTAAAAGAGCTTAAGGAAATCTTTTCAAGGTATTTTAATTATATAAAATTTTACACAGTATTTTGTTAGTTATAATATATCCTAAAAGTTTTACGTACAAAATTACTATAAAAACTACAAAAAAAAACTTTCTTCCGGTTAAATAATGTTCCTACATATTGATGACGGCATTAGATTCATTTTTATATAATTAATTTGTATATAGTTGTTTTAAAACGCAAAGCCCGGGTCCTCTGGTGGTCGCGAGGGGAAACTCCTATAGATATATAGGACAGCTGCGAATAAGGTATGCTAAATAAGCAGTCCCGGGCTGAATGTGAAAACTATTGTGTTATTCCTAGGGCTTACGTTTCGGTCGCCGATAGGGTAGGACACCTGTCGACATATCTTTTCCATTCCATCACCCTGATAGGGAAAGGGACGGGGATAATGACGTGCAAGCGACGATGGAGTCCGTCAAGTTCGGTTGCACTATGGCCTAACTCCAAGGTGTTCCTACCGAATACACCAGCTCTAAACCTTTGCAGAATGCGCATTACTTAACTATTAATTATATGACAGCCACAAGTTGTACCGTCTCGAAGCATAAGTTGATTAGTATGCGTGCACAATAACGTGATTTGACGTCAACATACTCTATACTTGTGTTATTGGACATGTGTATCTGCTTTGTATCACTAAGAATTTCTTCTCACATACTATGTTGAGTTAATGTAAATTCCTTTATTAATTTTTGTTACTCCCTATAGTGCAGTGGTTCCCAACCTTTTTGAGTTCATGTCCCACTTTTCACTAGAAATCTTCAAATTGCCCCCCTAAACAGAACAAAATGTCAAAATTGCCCCCTTACATACAAAAATCCAACATTTTTACTAAGTAAACAGCCAATCATATTAAAATTCTCAGTCTGAAAATTCCCAAAATGCCCCCTTGTGGGGCGTATGCCCCACGTTGGGAAACACTGCTGTAGTGGAATACAGATACATACTTCAATATTACATATTTAAGAATTGGTGTTATTTAATTGTTATCAGTGTTAGCATACATATGCTATTAGTTAATGTCGTATTGCGAGTCTAATCGCCGAGTAGTATTATAGAATTGTCGTGGCTGAAATGATTGAATCGCATTTGTAATGCTTCTATAATTCATGGCGCACAGGTGTCACTTGTCACCTGTGACCGCTCACTTCAGAGCGGGGGTGCAGGGAAATATTGTGCTGCGCTAATCAGGCATTCTACTAACCGCACAGTTAACCCCATGAATTAATGATAGCACAACTCAATGTCCATTATTAATTAATTATTCAACATCTTATATTCGTACATCTATTACTCCTAGTGGCTAAGTGATACGCTTTCTGTGTTAGACGTAGAAGTTTTAAAAACATATTGATGTATTTATTAAATAAATATAATCTGTATCACTGACTGAATGACGAAAAGACTTTTGTGAGATGGGATGTCGCGGTCAACGCACATAATGGCAAGTGTTTTAAGACTGATGATTTATATATTACTATATCTATATGTATGACATAATGTTGTTGTATCCATTCGTTCATCCTTTGATTTATATTTAGTTAATGCGTTAATTTAAATTGTTTTCACTGATTTAAGATTTCTGTTATCGGATAATTTTTTATTGTTGGAATGTTTACCGCAGTTAAGTTTGTGGGGCGGTGGCCGGCGGCCGGAGTAGCTCTAGTAGCAGCTCAGCCTGCCTTTTTCCAATTCTCATTCGATGACGATTTGGTTGTACTCCACCGCCCGCTTATTACTTATTGATGATTAATGTTTTTGAACGCATTTCAATTTCGCTTTGATCTAGATGTAAGTGTAGCAAGTAAGATCTACATACGATTAGCGGACTGGTCGCTCTGTATATTGGAACGGAAATTACATCAACGTCGGCGGCATTCGGGATGGAAACAGAATTTAAGTGCTTGGGTTGGGCGCAGAGCGATTATGACGGAACGCAAGTTACGATATATATAAGATTTTGATGTTTACCTCCATGTGTCTATGAATATAATCGTCAGCCGGTACAACTCGATTTGATGCGGCATGGCTTAGTGTTTAATGATGTTTCAGAATCGATTTACTTCTTCAATTATAACTTACTTCGTAAGTTGTAATTTCTCTATGCGCAATCTATGCTCTATGATTACTGTACTCTTTGTGTGTCAAATAAACGTCGTAAAGAATAATGTTGTTTCATTTATCTATTGAATTTAATGTCAGTGGACTCCGACCTATTTAACAAAATGATAAAAAAACATAGCTCGCGCCTGTGTTACCCGAAAGAGGTGCAACTCGTACATCCACATTTCCTCGTGTTTTTCAGTTCTAAGATGTGACAGGTGGCAAGCTTATCGCCATTTCGACCACAAACTAAATAATTGAAAGAACCCAAATAGGTATCAATCCGACCTCAAGACCTAAGCGTTGCAGCCATCCATAATACATTGCAGCAGTTTCACAAGTATTTTTCATGTTTGGGGCCCATCTTCTGAGTAGTTCGATATAGCCCCAAAACAAAAAGTAATTTCCGCCTTAAACAAGGATTCTGCTTGGGCTTCCATTCCACGTCGCCAAAAACAACTAAGTTCAACCAAAACATCACTTGTCTTCGATGACAATTAAGATGTTAAATGTCCTATAAAGATCCAAACTGAATTTTATCCGGAGACGTAGTAAAAGGAGACTTACGAGCAAATATAAACACTAGAAAACTTATAGATGATGGGACATGGTGGTTGGCGTGTCTTGCCGTCCTTAAAAAGGGTGACGAATAAGATGGGAATTGAAGCATTCCCATACATAGAGAAAATGGATAAGTAATATATATCCCAAGTTGGTACTTAACTAACTCATTGGTAACTGCCTCAGTGGCTCAGTGGTATCACATATACGGTACCGTTGCAATCTGGGATCCCGGGTTCGATTCCCGGGTCGGGAGAAATAATAACAAAAAAAAAACATATCTCACGCCTGTATTTCCCGAAGAGGTAGGCAGAGGTGCAACTTGTGCACCCACATTTCGC
>DWMW01000121.1:0-11399 GCA_018246335.1 Papilio thoas cinyras
CCTCGTTTACGAGTAACTAAGCTCGAGGGCTCCCTCGGGAGCCTCGGCTCGGGCCGTTACTTTATTATTATTATTAACGGATTGGTTGACAAAAGAATTGTCTATTTACTATTATATTGATATTAAACCGGTCAAGTTGGACTTCTAGTATTAGTCAATTATGGTCGGACTTTCACTAGAGCTATAACATCAGCATCTAGTATAGCATATATATCTGTAGCAAATACTTAATATGAGATAAACATTGCTAAATATAAGTTTTAATTTAAAATAATAATATCAAGGCGTAGGTTGTTGAATTAGATACAAAATGGCTAGCTTCTAAATGATTTACGGGCTGCTGTACTATTGTTCTGTTTAGTTTTAATTTTTACGTTTCGATTGGGTAATATAATAAGTTTGTATTGGATAATATAACTATTAGGAAAAAACAGATACTTCATTTTGTTCCACCATTCTGCTACACCCCTATGAAATAATTAATCGCTTTTTTGTGCGAATGATCAGGCTTGTCGAATTTGCGAAAAGCTATATTTAGTTTGTAGAAATAATAATATTTTCTATTTGTCGTCTTACTTTACATAAAAGCTGGGTTCAAACTAGTTTAAAGCTTTCTTAACGGCACTTCAGAATTCCAGTGTAATATAATGCATACTTAGGTATTGTTGTTTCGTCGCCGGTTTCTTTTGTTTATAATCTTCTAGAGTTGTTTTTTTTTAAATACGGGTTTCGAGTTAAGTAATAAAAGAAACTTACTGTAAACATCGTTGAATATCCAACGCTATTCTAGTTCTATGAATATTTTATTTTACAGGTACGGATAGCAAATCTCCTAGAGGTTATTTTATCATATACAAATGGGTCCAAGTAATATCTTAGAACGATGGAAGCACCACCTACCGGATTCAATTGTGATTCTTAACGCACACTTTCGGACGTTTCAGAGTTCGGTCCTACGTTTATGAAGAAGAAGTAGAAATGGGTGATTTGGTGTTGGAGAAATAGAAACGACATGGTTAGTTTATTTCAATATCATTTATCAATGTTTGATATAGCTATAATTGAATAACGGTTTATATACAAATGTACGACGACAGCCATGTTTGACATATTTAACTAAAGTCTTATCTTGTCGATCAATATTATAAACTAACTGTAATGCGAATCTTTAAATCATAAAAAATAATTTATTCAAGTCATGTTTCATATTTCCATAGAATTATAAATGTAAAAATCATATGAATTGAAGCCATACTCACATAAACGTATTCGACGGAACAAAAATGTGTGAATATGTAAAAAATGTAATTTATTACACATTAATTGAAATGGCACAATAATTTGGAATTCCCGCAACACGTTAATCTGGAAATTTATTGATATCTATTATATATGTAGTATTTACTTTTTCACTACATGTAACACTACATTGATATATATCGTTACTTGTTTATATATTTTATAGACAAGAACTATTTACACATTACATGGCATACGAGGGTTTGGTCTAATAACGTTAACTAATCTACTTATCTACAGTATACGATACAAAAAAGATATTTGCATTTCATTTGAAAACATTTTGAGCTTGGTTTGTGCTAAGGCTTTCGAAATTTTCCATAAGATTACCTAGATATAATGTCTTTTGAAGTTTCATTATAAATACATAAATCTAATATGCTATTTTTGTATATTGTACAGAAAACAGTTATAACATATATTTTCCAAAAACAGTAGGTAAGGGCAAGCATATTTAAAAGCAAGTATATGGCCCTATACGACAAACGGCCCTTTGATGGCAAGATCCATTTTTCGTAAATGTTGACGAAGCGAGTAAATAAAATTATTTAACTTTTGAATTCATCCATTGTCCTTTTACGACACCATTCGAACAAATAACAATATGATAAGCAGTTTGTGTTTTTCGCTACCATCAAGTCAAATTAATAATTTGTTTTAACTGTATGCTTGTAAATTAATCTAATTATCACAGTTTAAAATTAAAATAACACTCTCTTAAAACTAAAACATCCGGAAAACATAAACATAGCCATCCTTATACTAAATTAATAAATAACTTATATTTTGTTTGTGCATCATATGAGCACCGAATTCGAAATATTTTTTACAAAATTCAGTTTTCGTTTTTTATACACGTAACAGTACATTTACAAAATATTAAGTAGAAGAGATAACAAATTGGTTTTTTAAAATTAATAAATGTTTACTCTGAACGTTTATCAACAAACTAACACTAGCCATCACTCAATGGCACGGGGTGCGCGCGCGCGCTATATTAAGTAAAAGTCATAAATTGTGAGAGATCAGTCTGTTTGTTCGCGTGGAGAGGAGAGGGGTACACTATCACACTACACCGTGGTCTCGTTCCGACGGAGTGGTTGCAGTTCGCGTTGCAAGTCGTTGTAGTATTCGTGATCGGACATAGATTCCTCTTCGACAGACCTCTGGGGCAAGTACTTGCTTGTACCCGGACACGGAGTGGAATCGCTGCTGCTTTCTTCGCTCGTGCTTAACGACTCTAGAGGAGCCGGCTCGTCAGTCGGTATGCCTAATGTTTGCGCGGGTTCAGTTTGATCCGACATCAAGTATTCTGGATTGTCAACACATCTCTTTGAACTCACGTAGCCTGTATAACGCAAATCCTTGCTCTCTTGGCTCTCACCGCCTTCGCTTATCAAGTCCATATAGGTGGAGGCGTTTTGATTGTGCTGCGGTGATGGCATCAGATAATCGTCCTCATCTAAGGGCAAATTCAACTTTAGATTGCCCACTTGGGCTTCCTTTATCTTGGACATACTATCAAAATTGTTGTCCAAACAATTGGAGCAATCGGAAGCGTATACTCGATTGTTAAAGTAATGTCTTAATTCTCCGTCTGAGTTAGCTTGATTGTATCTTAGTAGGTCCTGATCCCAGGTCTCGGGTTTGGAACTTCCTTCAGTAGCAGTACTATCTTGTGCACTTGGGTTGTTTGTCCAAGACGACGAAGAAGACGGTTTCGAAGAGCTATTGTTTTGTGTTTCCATGCTTCCAATTGTTGCGGTACTTGTAATGTTCGTGCCGGGTATCACTTTCAGTGTTGGTTGGAGATACTCGTCCGCTTCTACCAGCGGCTCAGAACCCTCAATTGCCGACGACAGATTTTTTATCAGTTCCTTTTCATCCTGAAATGTAATAATATAAGATTTTATTTTATTTGCATACTATTGGAGAGTGTTTGGGCATTATTTAATTTATAATTTATGGGTCTTGAATGTGAAGTTAATTGCTTCTTAGCATTCCATAAAACTCCTAAATTTTATTTGAAGATTCTAATTCTTTTAATAAAAATAAAAATAACAATTCTTAGAAATACAATTATTTTAGTTTCGATCAAAAACAGAGAGGGAGAAGATAGACCTATGATGATATGATAAGAAATTATATTATGATAAAACATTACATAAAATAAGCACGTTGGTTGGTTATAATAGGTGTCTCAAATATAACAAAACTTTGATCGCTTTTATATGTGGATTATAAAAGTTTACCTGAGTAGAATAGGATGGTAGTCGCATAAACTTGTCTCCGGGTATCACGAGGTATCGACCTGGATCTCTTGCCATTTCTGCGAACGTGTCTGCCAGTTGTTTAAAGGTGGGTCTGCTATCCGCATCCAGCATCCAACAAGAAACCATCACGCAGTAAATGTCTAGTGTACATATATTGGGCTGTGGAAGTTTTAGTCCGTTCTCGATCAATTCTGGTACATCCCTAGCGGATATGTTAGCATACGGTCGCGCACCGTAACTAAGTATCTCCCAGATAGTAACGCCAAATGCCCAGACGTCACTCTTGTGTGTGAAAATCCTGTGTAGGACGCACTCTAATGCCAACCATTTGATTGGCATCTTGCCACCTGCTGCTTTATACTCATCCTCGTTTATATCTAAAAGTTTCGCTAAACCAAAGTCAGTTATTTTTACGCAATTTGGCGTTTGTACCAGAACGTTGCGAGCAGCCAAGTCTCTGTGAACTAATCTCTTCTCTTCTAAATACGACATACCTCGAGCAATTTGTGTGCACCAATTCAAAAATGCTTTGGAACCTATCTTTTCTTTATGCGTTCGAACGTAATCAAGTAAGTTTCCAAGTGGCATTAACTGGGTTATGAGCATCATTTGATTTGTCATGCACACTGCAAGTAATTGGAGTAGGTTAGGATGTTCGACGCTGGCCATTATATATGCTTCTTCTAAGAACTCTTTGCTAGAGTTTGCCCCGGTACCTTCTTTAAGAACTTTAATTGCGACAGGTATTTTTACATTTTCACCTTCTGGTACCCAAACTCCTTTATACACTTCACCAAAGGCACCAAAACCAAGCGTACCGCCTCTTCGCAATTCAGCTTCTTTAACGATTCTAAGTTTCGCTAAGTTAGGCTTTACATTGGTTGGCCTTAACGGCTCATTGTCTTCGCAACCAGTTAATACCATCGTCATTTTAACGGCTTCCTTTTTCGCCTTAGCCTTTTGTCTGTACGTATAACCAATTATACCGAGTATCATGAATAAAATAAAAGCTAAAACGAGAACTATCACCAGTACTGTTGGTATATTTGCAGTGGCCATGGTATGGGAGCCGCTGTTTAACTCCGAACAGTAAGGTTCCTCGATGGGGTTCTGTACAAGTTCATCAAAATAAATTTTGTATGGCTTATCTTCGGGACAAACTGCAGTACAATTGAAAGCTCGATTTGGATATACAGAATTTATCTCGCCGGGGATGAAAATTTTTAGGTTTTGGCACTTTACGCAGTCGGTTGACAAGGGGCCGCTGCAGCCACGACACTCATGGTGGCAAGGCGTACACAATCTATTGACTTCATCGGTGAAGTGGTCCGCAGGGCATTCGTCTTCGCATTGGTCGCCTCGTTTAAATCCATTACAAACTTGACATACTTGTTCGTGTATACCGAAACCGGTACACTTGATGCATAAAGGATGGCATTTCCTGCAGACTACTTTTACTTTTCCTTCGAGCAGCTTCACATTGCCAACCCATTCGTTGTAATAGCCTTCCGGGCATGGCTCGTTTTCTTTGAGGCAACTTTCGACGGTGGCTTCGACACTTATGATGGCCTTCTTACAAGAATAGCAACCGCCCGGCCCGACTGTGTTCGCTGGACCCGTGCAACCATTGTAACAGTTGTTATGGCAAGGCTGGCACGTTCCGTTTTCTGAAGCATATCTCGATTCGGGACATTTCGCGACGCAATAGGGACCGTCTCGTACGTGTTTGCATTTCGTACAATTCGCACGGCTGGGTCCTGTGCAACCGTCTAAACATTCAGGATGGCATTGTTTACAAGTTTTCGGTCCGGCTTGATATAATCTGGAATGATGAAAAAAAAACAGTTATTGTACTTGTTTATGTGTATATTTTATTGGATACAGAATTATACTTTAGAGAATTACAATATTTAAAAATGAGAACAAAACCGTGTTAGGTCGTCGAACCGGCAAGAGTTGGCAACCCTCACATTAACTCGGTTTTGTTATGTAAATAAGTTTGCCGGGTTGGCTTGCAGTGTGCGACCAGAGCTATATGCTACATGGCACCACATTAACAATTAACCAAAGTGCATTTGGAATTTAAGATGTATTCGTTATACTTATCAAAATATGGAATCTCAAAACAAAAAACAAAAATTAACTTTAAATTTGTCGTGTTTTCGTTTGTATATATATATTGAAAATTGATCTGATGGAGTTATAAAATTTTTCAGTTAAGAAAAATTTTGCAGAGGTCACTATCACTTATGCCACTTAATTCGTCACCTAGACTAGAATTTTCCATGCAAACTGAAGTTTCTTCAAGTTCAAGTGAAAGTCTGAATAAATTCTTCCTTCATCTACGTCCATCGACCTTGAACTAATTTGCGTGTTTCCATTAGATACCTGAGCACTAATTTGTAGTTTTAACAAGAACGTCTTAATTATTTACTCGTGTACACTTATATTGTCTGAGAAGTAAGGATACCCATTGAAAACTAGTGTTATTTATATTTACTACTTAGTACATATGTTTTTGTTTTCTTATTTTCTATGCACTTTCAAATATTTGGGTAATCGGTTTTAAATAGCTTAATTGCTGATGTTTTGTAAATGTATAAAACCACATCGAATTAGACCTATAATTTTTCTTTTTCTCCACAGAAATTTGATAAGCAAACGAATACGTAAGATAAACAGATGCACAAAACGAAAAACGAAATTAAATTTTAGGTCCCTGTTCGTTTCAAAATATGAGTCATTCAACTCACACAAAATCAACCTAAAATATAAAATGTTACAAAAAAAATTCGCAAAGCATAAGAAAAAATTCAAATAACGAAATAAACAGTATTCCAAGATATCTATTTCTGCTCCGTGTAAGTTATACCTGGAAGAAATTTGTAGTATTTAATAATAAAAAATTGTTTGTGTAACTTATACTAAGAGTAATTAGTTTATAATACCAACCCTGCTAGTACACTGCAATTCTCTATGCACGTTTCGCCGAACTTATAGTTTTCGCAGGAGAGACATTGTTCAGGTCCCGGGCCCCAGCAGCCGTCCGGCGAGCATTGATGATCGCACACCAAATTTGCACTTTCTGCTCGAAAAACAGGGAACAAATACAAATTAAGTAACTCCCAAGGAGCTCGTAAAGTTGTAAACAAACTTGTGCCAACAAGTGTTTACAAATAACGCATAGCACTTATGTAGCTTCGCTGTTAATAAGGTTAGTGAATCACATTAATATAAGGAATAATGATACAAAAATTATAACAACTGCTAATTAGCAAATAACGCGAGCGAGTTGTTTAGTTTTAAAATGTAATCGCAAGTGCTGTTTATACTAATTATGAGGATCCCCATTACGCATAGCTTATCACAAATTATACTCACCACAAGTTTTTGTGTCGCCATTCTTCTGAATTATTTGTTTATGGTCTTTCGATTTGCCAAGTTTATTCCAAGCGATTTTATCAGCAAAGCAAAGATATCTATTCTCCATTATGGCTATCGCTCCAGAATTAACTCTCTTTAACGATTTCAGTCCCAACGATCGCAAAGAAGTTTTGACTATGTACAGTGACGCGAAAAGATTCTCTACAACTTGACGCCCACCAATAACTTCCAAATTTCTAAAATACGATAGACTGGTGAAGTTTGGATGATGAGCCTGCACGTTCAAGTAGCCGGTCACCTCGCGAACGGTGCTGAATACCTCCAGGCTATCTGGTTCCATCTTAGGGTAACGGTCGCCAAATGAATAATCAGGGTTGATGTGTTGGAAGCCAGTAAATGTCATTTCCAAAATTTCTATCGATCCGTCTATTATGGTACAATCTTTGAAACTGTCAATATTTCCCGAATGAATGGGTTTCTCCGCCCGGCATGTCTTCGGACAAGTGACATTACATGGTATGCATTCGCCATTTACAGCAGTCTTGTTCGGAGGACAGCTTCTCACACACGCACCATTGTCTTTTAATAGATGTTCCGGACAATTGCGCACGCACGTCGCTCCGTAAGCGTACTTTCCATTAGGATTCGGTTCCCATGAATAAGTGGTAGGATTGTATTTTTGCATCGGTGGACATTCTTGGGAACAGGTGCCTTCATCGTAAAAGTTTCTGCACGCTAGGCACTGACTGGGCAAAGGTCCCGTACAACCCCCGGCACAGAAAGTGTTACAACAATCTCGTGGATTAGGTCCGAAGCATCGTCCCTGCGCGCATTGCGGACTGCAGTTTGTTTTTGAGAATTTTTGACAGTTTTCTGGACCATCTCCCCAACAGCCGGCTTCGCAACTGGGATGGCAGCGACACTCCCTTTCTTGCGCAGTGAATGTGTACACATAGACGTAAGTTGCGTTCACACCGGTTATAATTTCGTCCCAGTTTATAGTTTTTACATGACAAAGGTTGAAATTATTATAAATCCCGACGCTTCCTCGTAGAACGTCTCTTAGCGCGGGTAACTCAAGTGTAAAGGCTGACGACATGGTGACCATCAGTGCAAACTCTTCTTCCCTCACGTTAAGCTTGAACAACGTCCGTCCTCGGATTATTTGCAATTGGGGTAAAATAATTTGTCGAACGTTGACGTGCGAAATGAGAACATAACCAGTTACTTCCCGTATGTGTTTCAAAAATGACAAGTCCATCGTTTCGTTATGGAGCCATGTAAGTTCCAGGTTCCCGTCGACATATGTGCAGTTTGTGAAGCGATCTCTTAGATTTCTGTAGTGTGTGTCGCGGTTCGACGGAACCGACATCCGCCCCTTTGTTCCGATGCATACTGTAAAGCGAAAAAATATTTGTTATTATAAAAACACAAATTGAATGTTTTGCATACAATATAATTCTTTAACTAAAATATGTCGTAACATAACAAATAAATGAGGATATGTGTTTAGCCGTTCGATACTTTTGACAAGTCGGGCAGTCCTCGCGCCTAATGAAGAGGCGGCTGAGGCGTGTGGGCGGCCACTAGAGCCAGTAGAGCCAGTTTCATCTACTACGCTACACGTAACACCGCTATTCGTGACTAAACTATAGAAATGCTCATTTTAACAATGCGGTTTCTTTAAATTGAAGCTATAGGTGTATATCTCGAGGTACACTATCATTCGATTGAAATCGGCAACAAAGACTTTTCTAACGTTTTCCTAGCTCATTCTATTTATTATTTACATCGAAAGGGTCTTTTGCTCTTGAAAATTGATTGCAGATATGTTAACTG
Source organism: Papilio thoas cinyras (assembly GCA_018246335.1). NCBI lineage: Eukaryota > Metazoa > Arthropoda > Insecta > Lepidoptera > Papilionidae > Papilio > Papilio thoas. The sequence continues at coordinate 8,796 of DWMW01000121.1, forward strand.
ACATACTTTTTATCACTTTACCAGTAAATCTAATTTCTGAAGAAGAAGATATTAAACTTAGGAACAAATCAAACAAATGTCAATTGGCAAACCACAATGTGGTAGACAGAAGTGATGTCATGAATTAAGAGAACTTTGAAGAAATAAACTTTTGTTCATTCAAGTTTACTGCAATATTAAATTATAATTTTTGTCTTACGGCGTTCTATTGCTATGGGATTTAAACGAATTCAAAGTAAACGAATGAAAGGACGACACTGTGTCTTATTTTTTTCCACAAATATTTCAATTACGCTCGCAGCGTCAAACATAAAAAAAATGTACTGAACTTAAGACGTTTCAGAAATGCTATTCAAGTCGCAAGGTGGGTTTTATTTACCTGCTCCGGTAAATAATAGACGATGTGGACGTTTATTGTATGGTATGAAAGAGACAACGAATGAGAATATTAATTGATACCACAGCTGAAGTTTCTTGCAAGTTACAAATTTGTAAAGTTAATAACATGATCACATTTAATATGGAAAAATGTCGAACTATAGCCATAGTTGTAGAAGTAAGCAGTGATTTAGTAAAATAAAGAAATAACATCTTATAATTAGTAAATGTAACGTTAAATTATGTATGCGATGAAAGCTACTTATATAAAATTCCTGTCATGGTAATATCTCCGCTTAACGCACGCCAATATAGTTTGGACCGGGCACTTCCCACGTATCCATGGCCAAAATCAAATGTTCAATGGTTGATACGGAAAACGTTTGTGATTTATAACGTTTGGTTTTTGGTCGTATGTTGTGTGGGATGTAGAAAGGTCCGGTGTCCGGTCGACCCAGATGTGCCGCCGATGACATGTCCGATACTATTGAAGTGAGTTGGTTACGTCGCGCTCACTGACTCCGCAACGTACTTCATTCCTGTCACCTGACACCTATGTGTTGATCAAAAATGTACTATAAACGAAAAAAAAAATGGTAAAACCATTGTACTAAATTTTATATTTTTATTTCTTATTCAATGTTTATAAAGTTAAAATAATATATTATAAAATACGTTAACGATACGACACGAGATATTAAAAAATATCAATTTGTTCTAAAACGCCCATTGTCACCCAATTATTAAAAATATTAAATAAAAATTCAAGCAAATGTTTAGATACTGTACATTAAATGCATGAGTTTCGACATTTCTCCTTTCAACATACAGTCCAACGACTTCTTGCCTTGTATACCGGATAAACAAAAATCTGTTTTATGCACGGTGTGAGATTGCAATTCTGTGTGAAATATTCGCACGGCTCAGCCTAATTCATAAGTAAGTAAATTAAAGTTGGATTTAATTCATTAATATTAGTATTAATTAAAAATTAATTGCGAAAAAACTTGTACAATTTACAATTAAATAACAATTAGAATGTTTTTGTAAAGTTTACCGTTGAACTATTTTGATAATGTCTCGATTAATATTAGTTTAAAATTGGTGATGTTGTCTGAGGTCCTCGTTAACCGATCTCTTAACGTGTATTTCTGTAAGAGTAAAGCTTGGCGACTGGTTTGTCTCAGGGCAATGTTTTTATCCAGTTACTTGCATTCTGAAGTATTGGAACCTGTTTTGTTCCACTACCATTTCATTCTCGTAACTCGACCTTTCACTACAATCTCTTATTGTGGTCCGCAGCTCGTTGCAACTAACCGGCGTAAGGCCGAGTGAAAAGAATAAAAGCAGCATTGGACTCGGAACCGTAATTGTTTCTCGAAAATCCTCGGAGAGTGACGGCTGGCCATTTTATTCGTCGCGCTCGAAGCAATAATATGCTTTTATGTTATATATTGCAATACTTAAACTTCCAAAAATAAACCTCAGTAAAAGTTACCGTCACTTTATTCGAAAACTGGCAAGCAATGTATGCAATAAATCTCGTCGAAGTTTCCAGGTCATTTACACACCTCGTTCGACCATTACTAAAATTAATATATTAATTATTCTGTTCCCATACTGATAGTCAAATCGTTATCTTATGATTTAATTAATTATTTTAATCTAATTTTTATGATAATAAAGTGAAAATTAAAAAAAATAAATCACTCACACAGTTCATTTCAAGTTTAAATATATTCGAAAAATTCAGTAAGGGTCAAGACACTTGGTAAATTATAAAACCGTGCATGTCGGCGGCTGACTGATTTAAATTTAATGCAGCCGTTAAAAAACAAAACAAGAATTTAATTTTTTTCAATAAATCTTGTCTCAAACGAATTTGAAATGTAAATTAATCACAACTTTAACTCAATTAACAAGCATTTTATCAAGAAAATAAATATGTGTTTTCGATTGAGATTTTTTACGTTCACATTGTATACAAGCGACCGAACGCAAACATCCTGGACTGTGCAGCGTTATAAATTCCACGAATGTTAATTATAAATGTAATTGACTTGCACTCCATCGATATTATATTTATTATGTATATTTCTTTGGGTTTGATGCCAGAAAGAAAAAATAGATAATGTAGAAAAGACTATTTATAAATAAATAAAAATAAATGCGCTCACGCCTGTAACCCAGAGGGGTAGGCAGAGATTATGGATTTCCATTTGGTAC
>DWMW01000122.1:0-11361 GCA_018246335.1 Papilio thoas cinyras
GCGCATTGCTCTCGTTTCGACTTCGTGCGAAAGTTTGAAGACTCTATCGTGGATAGTAAACTAAAATCTAACTTTAAAAAGATAATGTTTAACATCTTAATAAAATCTCAAAATCGTCACAAATATGAAATTAAAAAATATAATTTGTATGAGAAGCCCCAACTATTTTCCAAAAACGCAATGAGATCTGTTATAGTTATAATAACACTGAATTCATCAAAATTTATTAAAGTAAAAACGGAATCATCCAGAGTAAGTCTGGAAGAAGTAGACGAGGTGCTTCAGGGCAACGGCTCCATTTATGTGGATTTTATTGATCCCGCTTACGACGCAAAAAACAATAAGATTTCAAGTGCAAAGAATGTGTCTTCCTGTAACTTACAATCAGTGCTTACCGTCTTACTCGAGAGTGAAACGAATAATTTAACAAAAACGTTTAAACTGATTAGAAAAAGTGGTACAATAAAAGTTTATACGAGCCTTCTCACAAGTTACGCCTACGAACAGTACAGCGACATCTGTTGCGAGGACAACACTACCAGCACCTTCTGCAAGACGCCGGTGGAAGATTTTACTTTTGAAGAAAATAAGTCATATAAAGGGAAACAGGCACAGGTTAGTAAATATAAAGACACGCTTTCTAAAATTAAAACCTTAATTCAAATATACAAGAAAATATCGATAGTAAGAGGAGGCAGGACAGAAATGATAAGGAGTCACTATGCTAACCTGGTGGTCCCACGACAAAATAGCTCAAGTGGCCTTTCGGATCAACATTTTTTGTATCCTAAAAAGCTCATAAGCTCTAGACTTAATAAAAGTAAACAATACACACTTGCCAAAGCTGTTCTACATGAAAAGGAACATAAAATGTTAGAACTTGATACCTTTGAATTGTCAAGCCAAAAAGCTTCACAGTTAAACAATAGAGAGAGAACAAGTAACTTCGTAGACGTATCAAATAACGAGTTACCAAACACCGTAGAAGCAGAGAAGATATATTTAAAAGTGTGCAATTATAATTTATTGTCTACTACTACTGTAAAAGATTCCAATGCACGTTATGACTTGAAAGCAAATAATGGGAAACTTCAAAACATATCCAACGTGTACACTTCTAGTCGGTTGCAACCGCAGACTAAGTCAAACCTGAATGATACTTCTTGGACAGTTAATCTTATAAAAATGTATCCTTTTCAAAAGTTAAGAAGTTCGCAACAGTACAGTGAGGCCCGAGTCGGACTTCGACAGAATAAAACAGATTTAAGACAACTCATCAGTTACAATATTAGCAACACAACTATGAAAGGTATAACACTCTCAGACGATGCCACCGATAATACAAAAACTAAAATGCTGACTTTGACGAGAAATTTTGATAAAATGTCTACGAAAACATTTAGCTCAGAAGAAACTAACCGTTCGTTTTTAAAATTAATTGACGAGTCAACACTACGTACGTCGTCTTTCAGTGTTTTGAACCAAGATAATTATGAATCCATAATGATGAATTCTCTCACTTCGAGCGATATGAATATAAATAAAATAAGCAAACGAGGGACAACTACAAACACGACAGATACCACGAGGCACCAATTAAATGGAACAAACTTGTTGGAAATGGAACACGTCACTTTAACTTATCCAAAATTAAATTCAAGCAAGTCCATTCACGATGCAAATAATCATTTAAACGGATCTAGCGCCCCTCATTCTTCCATTAATTCTGACATAACTAAAAGTAAGAAGACTTGGAATTCCACCAAACCTACGAAGCATATAGAAGAAGGTTTACGAAATAGAAACCTAACGTCAGGGATAAAAATAGAAGTACCTGATCGATTTGGAGAAAATATTAAGCAAAAAAAGGCATCACAAATATTTGTGACACAATCGCAAGAAAGTAAAATATTATTGTCAAATGATACGTTCGCGACAGTGTCCTCGCTAAAAGAGAGAACTAAACGAAACATCAATAAAGTTGAAGTTAGTACAACATTCCTCACTGCGACAAACTTAAGAGAAAATTTGCACATTGTTTTACATACTACTACAGAATTGACTACTCCCGCTATTTATATAAAAGAAACAGAAAAACCACGCGTGGCAACTAAATATTCCCCAAATACTTTCTACGACACTTCAAATCATAACGTACAAAAAAACTTAACAACTCCATATCAAATTGTTCAAAATTCTATAGACAAAGATACCTCTTCACAAATACCAACTTTAATGTATTCAGTGCCTATTTCGTCATCTAGCTTATTCAAAAACTACGCAAAAAATGACACAAAAACCGCCTCAAGATATACTGCCAAAAACAATAAATCTCTGAACGATCAAACAAAATACTTGACGTATAGCAAAAGTGAAACGTATCCTAAAAGCACTGTTACTAAAGAAAAACCTAAAACTGCGTCCACATCTTCCCTTTATAGTCATCATTCCTCACATCTTGCAGTAGAAAAAGGAAAAACAACTACAGTTATGCCTATCTTTTTACAACTACCGACTTTATTGTATCCGGAGCCCATTTTTACTAAATCTAGTTCTATTAAAAACTACACAGAAGCTACACTTGGATACATCTCTAACTTTGAACATCACAGTATGCGAGAAAATTTATTGGAGTTCAACAATAGTGACAGATATCACAATTCCAATATGGCTGAAGGAAAAGCAAAAATTATAACCGCATATTATAATTCTCATACTTACTACGCTCCTTCAAATGTAACAATACAGAAAGACAGACTAACTACATTGCATAATATTCAATATTTTACAGACATATATTCACAAATACCAACTTTATCATATTCGCAGCCCAACCCAACGAGATTTAGTTTCTTTAAAAACCACACAGATAGCAGCACTGAACCTGCGTTTGGATATATTACTAATAATGTAAAATATCGTAACGATCAAATCAATTCGTTGACAAACTGCAGTAGTGAAAGAAATCTTAATTGTAATACAACTGGAGGAAAAACCAAAATTGAAGCCACCGCGGTACTAACGGCAGTCGAAAGTGAGTACCAAGTCCGCAACAACCTAACCAGTCCGACACACAAGAACATGGCTGATGCAAAATTGAAAAAACACAAACAGGAAAATATTACTGTAAATAGTTTTAATTTAAAATCTTTTCATTCACAAATAAACAATTTGTCGAATTACGAAACATTCACCGAAGATAGTTTTAACGAACATGCACTATTTAGTTCGGCCGAAGTAAAATCCAATGTCAATGATGTTCCCCGGATTACGATAACCGCGAAAGATACCTCAATTGTCAAAAACAAAAATATCGTCACCGTTAAAGATAACAAAAACAAGTTATTTGATATTGCCGGCGCGGTGAGGGGAGACAGAACGACGCGACCTCTGTACAGCGAACACAAGAACACCGCACCGTCAGAGACAATGAATAAGGCCAAATATAACCTTTCACATGAAATTATAGCAAATAAAAGTAAATCAGCGACTGAAAGTTTCAAAAGCGATACATCGCCCATAGACGAGAAAATCAAAACACATATTAAAAATTCCAATGAAATAAAAGAAACAATTAGTACAGCGAATGTTTCTGAGGACTGGGCTCCTTCATATAGCCTAAAGAAAGTCGCGTCAAGACATCGACTCTGGACAACGTCAAATGAACCATCGATTTCAATAGCAGTACCAAGCGTACATGGTGATCAACCTTATTATGGCGCTAGATCAAACTACTTAACATCAAAGAATAAAATTAAACTGAATAAAACAACCATTTCCACAAATACACGCAATACAAATACAATCGATATATCTGTTTTAATGCAAACACCGGCTATTTCCAAATTAAAATTAGACCATGACATTGGTGTAGCAGATCCTTTAAAAGGTGACATTGACTCAAATTCTCGCCTACAACATTCTCAAGATACGACTAAAACAAACGATATCAGTGATCATATAAAAGAGGAATTTGGTAATTTAAAAAGTCAAAATAAGGTGGACCCAACAGAAAAATTGTATTTTAAAACCCTAAAACGTGGAAACCGTATTTACGATAATTCTTTAAAAATAACACAATCAGTGAATTCTGTTGCAAAACAAAAATTTTTATTTCTAAATGAGAGGTTTGCTCAACAAGGATTTGAAATGAAAATGTCAAATAAAGAGAACATAAAGATAATCAGAGAGAAATTTACCCAGCACATCACAAAAGGAACATTCGCTCTTCCGACAAGAGATGCAACTACTAGAATAAACAATAAGACATCAACATTTTATCCCCTTCCTAATAGGATCAACCAAATTCCGAAAAAAATCCTGAAAATCTCCTCAAATATAGGGAACGTAAATAAAATTATATTAAACTCGACTGGACATAACATAGAAACAAAACCATTCGATGGCCATGAAATAATTAAGAAAAGTGAAGTTCTCAACAACACTCCGTTTACCTATACGATATCACAAGGAGCGGATAATTCGTCGTTGCCAAAATTACAGGAGGTTGTTTTAACACCTAAGCCAATTCAAAATAATACAACTGTAAATATTGAGCCTTATCTTGCCGAGGACAATGCGTTAGATTTCAGATCAAAACCGAATCCATTCGCTGTCACACTAATCCCAGTCAATTTATATGATACACTCATAACGGCAAATAATCCTACAATAACAACGAAAGTATCACCAGTCACAGAACGTGAGCAGAGCTCAAGTTATTTAAAAAAATATGAACGACATTCTGATCTACAACAGACGCCGCCAATCAATATATCTAACACAGCGATGTCAACTACAACGTTTTACGATAATCAAGTAATGAAAAATAAAAACATAACCAGAAAAGATGGAACAAAATCGATATCTTCAAACAAATACTCTAAAAAGCTTTCTGCACTATCAAAGAAAAACAAAACTGCTGACATTGGCCTCAAACCTCTCACTGTGACCGTTCAGTCGACTGATCAAACCGGTTTTTATGAACAAGATCGAGACAGTAACATTACATCGTCTGGAACAGATGTACTCTCTTACATTGAAAACACTGATTTACTACAATCAAAAAAATTAAGCGAAACAAAAAAATTGTTGGATTATAAAAAACTAGCTACGACAGATAAATTATTTTCATATAACGAGGCTAAAACCGAAGAAAAACCGTTAGAAACTGAAACAAGTCAAAACGCTCGTTATTCGAAGCAAGTGTTGGCGGTTCGTCAATCGAAAATAGCAAACAACATCACGGAAAGTTATGAAATTGACGCTTCCTTTTATGATTTTAATAAAATGAAACCAACAGATATTACTGTACCATTTGTGCCCCAGGAGCCGACAAGAGCAGATTCCGCGCGGTCGTTTATATCAACCTTGTACAACGATGAAGTGAATGAAATTACAAGAACAAAGAATGTTCTAAAAACATTCATAATGACCGATGAAGACACAACGGAAAAATCGACAAAGGGAAAAATGTACGCTGTTTTAAATTATTCGAAATACTTTTCACTCGATGATTTGTTGTTGCAAGGTCAACAAAGGACAACCGGTGACACAGGGTCATTAACAAATACCTTGGCTGCGGCTGAAAGTGCATATGAATATCCCGATGTAGCCAAGTCGCGTACCGACGACTTCGGCGACATGGAACTGCGGCATGCGTTCAATGAAAATATTTTTATAAATTCAACCACAAATTCAGCTTTTAATAAGCTCGAAACAAAAGTAAAACAAATAAAATCTACTACCCAGAGATATACACACATTCCATCGCCATCTTTTAAGGAGAGTCCGGAAAGCGAAAAATTATATTCAAATAATTCTGTCAAAACTAATAGGACCATTTTTGAAAGGTTCAAGGAATTCCAGCCTTCAAAAACAAATCGTAGCGAAGAGTTTGAAACATTCATCGATTTTAAATCTCAAGTCAATGACACTGAAGCTATACAAAGTTATGATACGAAAAAAAATCACCAAGATGTTATACAAAAACCCTATGAAAGTACTCCGAACAAAAATTCCAAAAGTCCCTTATCTGACTTAAGTGCACACGCTATTGAGCAATCACTTAACTTTATACAACTTAATACACTGGAAAGTAAAGAAAAGAACAAAGCAAATAACACTTCATCCAAATATTGCACCTCAAACTCAGAAAACACCAAGTTATCAAAACAGACACTCAAAACATTAAAAATTAATGAAACAACTGTCAAAACAATATCGGACACAAATGCGTTTGACGGACATCAAGACTTATATGTAGGGATAGAAGATCAACTAAACAACAGAGGGGAACCCACAGTGCTAGGGGACACATCGGCATTGGGTAATTATACAACCACTGCTCTTAATAACGTGCGACACTCGAAGGAGATCGTAAACCCAACTGTACCCGACGGTACACCGACGACGACATTACCACCGGTCGGAGACAGGGACCATAAAGGATTTGAGGAATATTTTGGGAACAGGTGTACAAAAAATACTGATTCAAGTTTTCGTACAAGCTCACCTCTGTTACAGAATACACAATCTTTAAATTCTTACAATACAGTTACAAAAAACCCGAATTTGACGTCAAGCTCTGTCGGTCCGAACCCGGACGTTGATATCGTGATAGATGGCAAATTTAGCGATGTCACGAAAAATGACAATAAATCTTTACAAAGTATATCTGAAATATTATCAAGTTTGTCGTTAGACAGTAAACACAACAGCTCGTTTGACAACAACATAATAATTACAAGCAACATTGAAACAAATGCTAACAAAACAAATGCTACGTGCTACGGACCTCTGATAATTGCTGCCAACATCATTCTCTTAACAAACCCCGAAGGCTGCGGCAATCAAAGTAAACCAAACGCTACGGGTACTGTGGGCTATCCTCTGATCGTCTTAACAAATTCATCTGACGCCTCAGGCAGAAAGAATCCTAATCAAGATATAATAAATATATCAGAAAAAATGGATCCTGCGAGCGTATATAACATATTGTTCGGTAATGGACCTAAAAGCATAAAACAACAAAATAAGTATTTAAGCCAAAATAATCTAAGTAAAAAACTTTGGAAAGTTGCAACCGTTGGAGTCTTAGATGAAATAAATTCAAAGAGTGTGATCACGTCTGGAGAGAAAACACTCCAAGCAATTGCACAATCTGTCGGCCAAACTGGCAAACTTACTGATGTAACTACAGCGAGCAACACAGAGGGTCTGCCGGCACCGCACAGTGGCGACCTGACTGTACCTTACAGGGCGACGAGTTCGCGAGCTCAGTATCGCTTTCTTGTTCCGAGCACTGGCCTGACAACGAAGCCCTCCACGGATATTATCGACATAAATATTCTTCAACAATTGAAAACTTCACGTAGTATGAGGGCATCGACAGAGCCATTAGAGAAAACACAAAGCCCTGTTCTTAATATTGCATATTATATGAAACATCAAAGAGACGGACAAAATGGAAATGGAGATTTTGCAGAAAATAAAACTACTCAAAATTCATTACATTTTAACAAAGAACAGGAACTGAAACGAAGTGAGAAGACGTCGCAATCGAATAATATGGAAGCGATCAGAAATAAGTTACTGTTTGTGCCCCGTGGCGCTTCGTCGAGAAACTACAAGGATTCGATAGGTGAGACAATCACACCAGACCGCAGCGAAATCAACACAATAAGAGACAATAATAAAATGAAAAATTCAGCAAACTCGATGAAAATGTTTCGTAATAAAGCAAGTTCTCATTCGTTCGCTCTGAATAGGTTTCCGAACACGTTTCATCGGTTTAATAAGAGACCGGTTCAGGGCGCAGACTCGGTCGCAAATACAAATACAAATAGAGTAATAATCAAATCTAGAACAGACACGACCAAAGAAAATAAAATTATTAAATATAACTCATACCAGCCCGCTTCCCAAGCCGTCGACGTCTCCTTGGACTCTCGCGAGGAGTTCGCTCTCGGCTTGAGAATTAAAAACAATAAACTATTATCTAATAAAGAAATAAGCTTATTGAAGAAGTTTAATCACCAAACTACGGATTTTAAAAAAATGTTTAAACTAGGAAGAAAAAATGAAAACATTAGCCACCACGGTCTGCAAGATAACCGTAAATTTAGAATAATGACAGAAAAACTTCGAAGTTCATTAACTACAGCTATTGGAAGATCGAACGAGTGGAGCGCGGCGCACACGACGCAAGGCATCGGCGCACTCTCGCACCGCGCGTCCCGGACGCGGCCCGAGCCCGAGGATCCCTCCCGCTTCACGCGGAAACAGAGAAACTTCTTCACAATAAACACTAGAGACTTTTTTTCACAAAGACGATTTTACTCCAAAAACATTTTACGAGATCTCCCAAAAGCTCGCCACATTCCTTTCGTTCTTCATTTCCCTGTCAGCCCGAAGTCGACTCACGTCGTATTAAAGCCTGTATTCAGAAACTATGGAGTCGTCAACGTAAGGCAAGATCAAAATGTTCCAGCCGTCCCGAATGCAAGGAAGGACGCCACGCAATATGAGAAACATTTGAAGGACGAGGAGAAGTCGAAGCTCTCACTGTGGCAAGACAAAATTGTTTCCTTTCAGAATTTACTATTAGACGAGTTGAAGTCAAACATACTTGAAAAACCCACAATACCCGCTGCGACCGAACGCAGCGTCTTCGATTACTTGTACAACTACCAGGAGCCGCAAGGGCCCTCCAAGATCAAGAAGTATTATTTGAAATATCTCACCGGTATCCACAACAATAAAATTGCCAAACATCGGGCAGTTTATCGAAAGAAAAATAATGACAACGTTAAGAACACCTCGACGACGACAGACAGTTCCACCAAGAGATCGAGGAGGACTATCTTCTTTCTCAGTCCGACCGTGCCGTACAACCGATACTTCTGAGGCGTCCTCTGTGTAACTCTTTATATATTCTAATAACATTTTATTACAATTTCAAATTTAAGACTTGTTCTTATTTCTGACGTCACCCTTCTCATTAATATCCCCCCCAGGAGAGCCCCCTCGAATCTGACCTATAGTCGTATCGACTGAAGGAGAAATGGAAACTAGGTCAGGTTGTTTTTTATATAAAACAGGAGGTCGAACGAGAAACAGGTCATAAAAAGAACAATCACCGCCGGCCATGGACATCTACAACACCAGAGGAACTGTAGATGCGTTGCAAGTGTCAAAAAACGCGGTGTCTCTCGGGTCAGGAGTGAATGATAATTTTTGTTTTTCATTTATTTGTTATTAATTAATACAAAACGTAATGAATACGAATGTATTAACGAATATTAATGACACGCTCATAAACATTGTATTGTACAACATTACATTGTAAAGTTATAAGTAGTAGTACTACTGCAGTGCACTTCATGTACACAGTAAATACCTTACAGGCAGACTCAAGTACAAGAGCAGTATCAGGCTTAGGGATGTCCAAAAGTATAGTAATTTCATCAGCCAGAGTTTTTCAACTCACTTTGCTTTAAACAATAAGTAAACGTTGTCTTGAAAAAAAAAACAAATTTTTGCGACACTGGCAAGTGATTTTGTAGAGTTTTTATTCAGGACTTATTATTACGTTATTTTTTAAATAACGTCAACAAAGGGCGAGGTTAGCGCGCGGGCTGACTCTACTGCGATACATCGCACAATGCAACATGTTATGAGCTCCCGGCCTATTAGAAATGCAACATAATTATGATGTATCTACGCACATGCCAATATCATTGGATAACAACTAATCGATAGCTAACTGATTAGCTAATTTGTCTTGAACAAACGTTTACCAAACCCGAGGTCGATTACCGAGCGCGTAATGGCCGATCGCTTTTCGTAACGTTATGTGATCACTGCTTAGATTGATCTTTCGGAAACTGGCCGTAAGCGTTCGTCGGCAATGCGAAACGATGTAAGTTATATTTCCGCGATTAATTAAAAAAAACATACCTCAAGCCTGCATTCTCCGAAAGGAAGGGCAGAGTTGCAACCACTTTTTGTCGTATGTTTACCGTCCCATGATGTGATCATTAATTTAACACCGAGGCGACAAGTGATGGTCAAACGTGGCTACATGAACAGATCACGGCCTGGTGGCTGGACGACATGTACCTGAAGGTGCGGCTGCCGCTGCCCATCAACTCCAACCCCGGTATGATCTTCCCACGCCGTCACTTCGCCAAGATGGAGGAGGTCGCCGACCTCGGCGCGCTCTTCATCGACGACCTACTCGACTACAAGGAAATGTTGGACAGGTAGGCCAAAGCGTGTATGATACAAATCTGACTTCGAGTCAATAAACTGTAACTTGTGGTGACTTCGATGCCGCTGTAATTGTTCTCTATAATACGACGACTGTAGGCAGCGTCGCTACCTCCTGCGTGCTCGGGCGAACGAGACTCGGAACTTCGGAATAAGTATATGAGTTGCGCTGCAGGGGAGAGCTGCCACTCGAGCGAGCCACGAGCCGGGAGAAGGGTCAACCGCTGTGCATGGAGCAGTTCTACCGGCTGCTGGGCGTGTGTCGCGTGCCCGAGATCGGCAGGGACCGGCTCGAGCTGCCGCTTGCGCCGCAGGACACCGACGACAACGAAGAACTAGTCATCGTGGCGTGCAGGAATTATGTAAGCATATTCGTTATCGTTCGACAAAAAATAGGCTTTGTTATTTGACCGGTTCTCTCTTTAACCACCCTCGAAATCTACGATTGCTCGACCTTAAATTTGTAGGAACCGCTAAAAGTTAAAGGCGTCATATAGTAATTTGTCGTATGGCGCAGTTCTACCCGGTAACGGTGAAATGCGCGGCGCGAGGGCGGCGCTCTCCCGGGGAGATCCAGACGCAGCTGTTACACGCGATGGTCGACGCGGCGGGCGCGGAGCCAGCGCCTCGCGTCGGCCTGCTCACCGCGCTGCCCCGCGACGACTGGGCCGTGGCCAGGGCACAGCTTGACCGAGGTCCGTAAATCCATACTCGACATACTCGTTTAGTTTTTTTTTTTTGCAAATTTTCCACATTGCTCTAGGTGTTGTAATGTGCGGAAGAAGGCGCCGGCTCAAAAGTAGTGCAAGGAGGATTCCTCCGGTCACAGCTACACGGGCCGAGCTACTCCTTTGACACGTCTCTTTTTATTTGTGTTTATTTTTATAATAGTTTATAATAATAAAATATTTTTCTGGCAATAAACGATTTCATTCACTAGCTATCGACGAGATCCTCGCCGGCGTGACACGTTATAACACAAAAAGGAGATGACAATACGCTTTATAGTCATCCGATGCAACAGACACCAGCATGCACTTCGGGACCGATGTAAGGGCCGCTGCTTTATGCGTGTGTATCAGTAACAAA